>PVJS01052448.1:0-13612 GCA_004027185.1 Glis glis
TCTGCCTCTGAGCTACACCCCCAGCCCTATTTTATTTTTTATTTTGAAACAGGATCTCACTAAGTTGCAGGGGGCCTCACTAAGTAGCTGAGGCTGGCTGAGAACCTGCAATCCTCCTGTCTCAGCCTCCCAAGTACTAGCATTACAAGCATGCGCCACCACGCCCAGCTTGGGTGTTGGATTTTTTCAAATGCTTTTTCAGCATCTATTGAGATGATCATGTGTTTTTTGTACTTAGATCTATTTATGTAGTAAATGACATGTATTGATTTGTGTATGTTGAATGAGCTTTGCATCTCTGGACCTGGTCATGGACTTTTCCTGATGTGGTTTTGAATACATGTTGCTAGTACTTTGTGTAGAAGTTTTGTGTCTGAGTTCATCAATGATATTGATTTGTAATTTTCTTTTTTAGAGCTTTATTTGGTTTTGATATTAAGTTGATACTGGCTTCACAGAATTTATTTGGGAGCATTCCATCTCTTCATATTTTATGGAATAGCTTGAGTAGTACTGAGTTTAGTTCTTCTGTAAAGGTTTTGTAGAATTCAGCTGGGACTCCATGTAGACTTTGGCTTTTCTTTGCTGGAAGACATTTTATTGCTGTTTCTCTTTGCATGCTATTGGTCAGTTTAGGTTTTCTATATCCTCTTGCTTCAATTTAGGTAGGTTGTATGTGTCTAGAAATATGTCAGTTTTTCCTATGTTTCCAATTTATTGGAGTAAATTTTTCAAAATAGTTTCTCATGTTCATCTGGATTTCTCACTATCTGTGGTGATATGTCCTTTTTCATTCTGATTGTAATAATTTGGGTTGATTCTCTCTTTTGGTTAGGTTGGCTAAGAGTCTATCAATCTTGTAAACCTTTTCACAGAACCAGCTCTTTTTTCTTGAACTTTGTATTGTTTTGTGTTCTCGATTTTTTTGATTTTTACTCTGAGGTTAATTATATTCTGCCTCCTACTGGCTTTGGGGTTAGTCTGTTCCTGATTTTCCAGGTCCTTGAGGCATATAATTTGGTTGTTTATTTGGTGACTTTCTCTTTTTTCTATGTGGGCACTCAGTGCTATAAATTCTCCTCTTAAAACTGCCTTCAAAGTGTCCCATAGATTATGGCATGTTGTGTCTATTTTCATTTAATTCCAAATATTTTTAATTTCTCCCCTTATTTCTTCTATGATCCAGTCCTCATTCAAAAGTGTATCATTCTATCTCCATGTATTTGTGTAATTTCTTTTGGTCTTCCTGCTGATTTCTTTCATTCCATTATGATCTAAAATGATACATTGAATTTTATTACATTTTTTTAATTTGCTGGTACTTGCTTTGTGGCCCAGAATGTGGTCTATTTTGGAGAAGATTCCATGAGCTGCTGAGAAGAATGTGTATTTAGCTATTGTTGATTGGAATATTCTGTACATGTCTATTAAGTCCATTTGGTTTATAGTTTTCATTAGGTCTGAAGAGACTTTATGCATCTTTTGCCTGGAAGATAGCTCTAGTGGTGTGAACAGTGTGTTGAAGTCTCCCAATATTATTATATTTGGGTCTATTTGATACCTAAAGTCTGGAAGAGTTTGTTTTATAAAAGTCAGTGCACCTATATTTTGGGCATGAATGTTTACCATAATTACACATTCTTTTTGGATTGTTCCTTTTATTAGTAAGAAGCAACCTGCTTTGTTTATTCTAATAATTTTAAGCTTAAAGTCAGCTTTGTCAGATATAAGTATTGCTATCCTGCTTGTTTTCAGTCTCCATTTACATAGTATATATTTTTCTTTTTCTTTTTTTTTTTTTGCGGTACTGGAGATTGAACGCAGGGGCGTTCTACCTCCGTGCTACACCCCCGGCCCTATTTTTTATACTTTATTTTTGAAACCGGGTCTCACAAAGTTGCGGAGGGCCTCACTAAGGAGAGAGAGAGAGAGAGAGCTGAGGCTGGCCACGAACCCGGATCCTCCAGTCTCTGCCTCCCAAAGTACTGGGATTACAAGCGTGCGCCACCACGTCTGGCTACATAGTATATATTTTTCTATCCTTTCACCTTTAGTCTATGGATATCTTTGCATGTAAGGTGAGTTTCTTGCAAGCAGCACATAGTTGGATTGTGTTCTTTAATCCACATTGCCAGTCTATGCCTTTTAATCGGGGAGTTTAGTCCTTTGATATTCAATGTTATTATTGAGAGTTGATTTTTGTTTCCTGTCATTTTGAGTTATATTTTATGTTTGATACAGTGTTATTTATCCTTTGCTTAGTTTCCAATTTGATGTAATTTTCCCCTTCTCTGGTTGTTGTATTTATTTCTTTTTCCTTATATGTTTTATTTCTATATGTATTTTCTCTAGTGCTCACTTGGTGGTCATGAATTCTTTTGTTTTGGCTTGTCTTGGAAGGTTATTATTTCTCCATCAATTTTGAATGTTATCTTTGCTGGATATAGCAGTCTTGCTTGGAAGTTGTTTTCTTTCAAGGTCGGGAGTACATCATACCAGTCCCTCTTGTCTTTCATGATTTAGGTTGAGATATCTGGAATGATTCTTATTGTTTTGCCCATGAACGTCACCTGTTTTTTTTTTTTTGTTTTCGATGCATTTAATATTCTTTCCTTGGTTTCTATGTTAGCGATTTTGATTATTATGTGGTGTGGAGAAGTTTTTCTTTAATCTTGTTTTATTGATGTTCTGAATGTCTCCTGTACATGAATGTCTAAGTCTTATTTTATTTTCAGGAAATCCTCTGATATTTTTCTCTGAAGAGGTTTCTAATACCCATGGTTTGTGCTTATAGGCCTTCTTCAATGCCTATTATCCTTAAGTTAGGCCACTTCTTATTATTCCATATTTCTTGGATGTCTGGTCATGTTGTCATATTGTCTTCCCTATATTGTTGACTGTGTGGTCAGTTTTGAATGACCCGTCTTCCAAGAGAGAGACTCTATTTTCCATATGGTCTAGCCTGCCAGAGATGGTTTCTACTGAGGTCTTTAATTAATTTATTGACTTCTTCATTTCGGTCAAACCTCTTTTTGCTTCTTACTTAGCATCTCAATTTTTCTATTCATATGTTCCTTCATTTCTGTATGCTTCTATGATTTCATTTCTGCGGCCTTTGATCATATTGAAAATCAAAATTCTGAATTCTCCCTCTGGCATTTTTTTGCAGTTCAGTATTGGGGATCTCCCTTGTTCTTGAGCTGTGGGAGTTTATTGTTTTCTCATTGGTCTTCATTCTCATGTTTCCAGAGTTCTGAGGTTTGTATTTATATTGTCTTGGCATCCTCTTCCTCTTTTTGTGAGAGTCCTACATCTGTTATCTCTTTATAAGAAGGCCTATGCTGGGGGTTTATATTTGCCTCAATGAATCTGTCTCATATAATCAGATTTTTTACTTTTCCCACCAAAGCCTCTTTATCAAGATATAGTTCTTAGTCAGGGCAAGATAACAGAAGTTTCGATTGGCTGCAGGCCACCATGCTCTACAGGCCCAAACTCAGGACAGCCAAAGATTATGATGTTCCATTCAGAGCCTGTGGCCTGCTGGTTGGGCTTTAATGCCCCACAGACACCACTACTGCGTTGCTGGTTGCAAACCTGTGAAACTCTGCAGAGCCCTGACCTCCAGCTTCTGTGTTCACTGTGAATAAGCTCAGCAGGGCCAGAGATCACTTAGTTCTGAGCTGTGGCCCAGCTGGCTGAGCTTTGATGGCTCAGGTATGCAACTGCTAATCTTCTGGCTGCCATCACATGGAGCACTGGCCTTCGCATTTGCCAGGCACAAATTCTACAGGTGGAAAGTGTTGATTTCTCAGCCTGTAGCTGTGACCATGTGAACCTTTGCTTGGCCCTGGCCTCCTTGCTATCAGGACCAAGTTCTGGCATGGAGAAATTGTGCTGTTCTGAGCCTGGGGCTTGGGTGGCTCAGTTATTTAGCTCCAGGGACATGGCTGCTGCTCTAGGCAGCTGTGATCTTGTGAGACCCTGTTGGCCTCCAGCCTTGATGGATGTGTTTATAGCCTGGACACATTGGACATGTGTTTATAGCCTCCTGAGTCTGCAGCACCATTGGCTGAGTTATTTCACCCCACAGACACCACTGCTGGTGGTCCTATGGTGATTGCTGGAGACCTGTAGGGGTGCGGTGAACTTTGGACCCTAGGTCCTGTCCACCAGAGTGTCCCTAGGGACTGTCTGCTAATTCATGTTTTTGCTGTATCAGACTGTAGCTCCCACTCCCACCTCTGCAGTGATTATTTGCAAACTCACAGACCCCTGGTGTCTGTTGTTTGCCATAAAAGTCCCTGCAGCCATGCAGCCTCCTGCTGGGATGGTTTTTATACTCACAGTATTGACAAGTGCTGTTTGTGTCCCTGCAGGAAGGGATACGTTCAGCTGCAGCTTCAGGAGTGGTTTTGCTGGTTGGTCTGTAGATTTAAAGTGGTCTAGATGAGGCAGCTTGTAGCCACTGGGGTCCCTGCAGGAAGGGCCTATGATTTCTCGGTCTGAGTTCAGCTGCAGCTGCAGATCACTGTGCAGTTTGATTGGGAGTTCTGGGAAGTCGTGTCTTGAGGTATTTGAGGGTTTAGAGAAGAATGTGATTTATTTTGATGATGGTTTTCTGCAGTCACTGTCTTGACAAGATTCTGCTTCTTTGCTGGAGTTGTTCTTTGAGAACCACCATTCCTGGCAGCCACCGACCCCAGTGTGGGCTTGCCGAGATGGTGCCTGCATCCAATATCCACTCACCATATGAGACATGTGAAGTTCTTTTCAGTCCTCTGCTCTCTGTGCTGCCTCAAATTCATTTGTGTTTCAACTGTCTTTCTTCTGTTTAGTTCTGGCTTCTTTTCTTCTTTTACCATAAAAGTCTTCCTGCTGGTTGAGTTCTGAGTCTCAGAGAAACTGAAATGTGCTCTATTCCTCTATTCCACCATTTTTCTATTTTCTAGTTCTTAAATGAGACATTCTATTTCCTTGCTGAGCCTATTTTTTAAATTTCTTTAAATTCCATTTGTAATTGCTTCTGGAAACATATGTATGATTGCTGATTTAAAATCTTTGTCAGATAATCCTATCTTTTCTGTCATCTTGTTTTTAATGTTTAATTATTTTCTTTTTTTGCAGTACTGGGGATTGAACCCAGGGGCATTCTACCTCCGAGCTACACCCTCAGCCCTATTTTTTATTTTTTATTTTGAAACAGGGTCTCACTAAGTTGCAGAGGGCCTCAATAAGTAGCTGAGGCCCCCCTGTCCTCCTGTCTCAACATCCCAAGTACTGGGATTACAAACGTGTAACACCACACTAGCTTAATTATTTTCTTTATCATTCAGCTTGCTATCCTCCTGTTTCTTGATATGATAGGGGTTTTCTAGAAAAACTTGAATATTTTAGGTATGATGTAATGAGAATCTGTATTTTATTAAAGCCTTTTGTTACTGTAAGTTTTCTCTAATGTCAGTCTGCCAGGAGATAGTGGCACACTCTATTACTGTCAAATGGGGATAGAAATTTGTGTTCTCTAGCAGGTTCTCTGTTCACTCTGAGGATGTATTATCATAGCTATTATAGGTGGATGTTCTGGTCCCTCATATGACATCCATGATCCCATGGGAATGAGAGTATGTGTGGAATCATTATTGCAGGTAGGAATTCTATACTGGATATTTCCCTATACTACTCCAATATGAGGAATGAGTGTAGATCATTTATAGTGGAAATGGAAGTCCATGGTCTCCATAAGGTATCTATTGACACTAGGATAGTCAGCATGAGGAGGGAGATATGCCTTATTATTTTCCAATGGGGATCAATGTCCTGGCTCCCTACTGAACCTTCACTGACATCAATTCAGTTGAGGTTTTTCTGAAACTTATTAAAGTCTGGTGAGGATAGAAGTCTATGTTCTTTGGTAAGCCTTTTATGGTATGGATAGGGATTGTACAAATTTTTTCTTTAGAGTTTGGTGGAATAGAGCAGTTATTGTATATGTTTTCTTTATTAATAGTTGGTCTCTTTCCTGGTCCTTTGGCAGAAAGAGAAGATTTGGGGGATGGAAGCTTTATTTTTATGTGTTTTCATATTTCAGGGTTGTCATCTTATGTTCAAAGTTTGGTATACATGAGGCAAAAAGAATGTCCAGGGAACTCACAATCACAATGTCTCTTGAGTCTTGAGGTTCCTAGTTAATATGCCATCTTCCCTTTACTTTTCAGAGCCTTTTTGTTTGCTTTATACATAATATTCAGGGGATTTAGTTGTACTTAGTTAAAGAAGTATAGAAAAGTATATCTTTATTCTACAGAGCAGAAGACTGCTAATTAATACTTCTAAGATAAAGTTCATCCATCTACACATCCAACTAAATTACTTTCACTCATCCCACATTTAATCATATCTATGCATCAATGTGTGCATGCTTTCATTCAACAAATGACTATTGAGCATCCACTATGTGCTAAACACTATTAAATAAGGCCATATCTTCACCCTCAAAGAGTTCTGTATTTAGTGGGAGTAAAAAGAATTTGTTACTATTGAATTGGGATATTCTTTGTATTTAGTAATATTTTGCTAAGTTCCTACAAACTATATATTTAATAATATTTTACTAAGTTCCCACAAACTATATGTTTAACAATCTAAAAAGTTGAGGAAATCAATGTCAAGATCGCTGTAGTTATTGCAATAATTTATGTTTCTCACATTCTGGAAAAGTTATGAATCAGAACATTATTTGTACATCTCCATTTTTCTGCTAAGTCTCTTAGTTTCTATGATTTCTCCAAGATTAGTAACAGAGGTTTTATGACTTCATCGGAAACTTCTTCCATTTCCCTTGCATGTAATTCATCTGGCCTAGAAGCTTAAAGCATTAATAAAAGCACATTAGCACTGTCTTAGTATTCTTTCTCCCATACTGGCCCTCATTTCACTCCTAACCACATTTATTCAATGGGTTCCAATAGAAGGGTATTTATTCTTTTTATAAAGGTTGGACAAGAAATTAGGTTGAATCATTATATTTCTCCCTATCATCTGTTATTATGTCTCTAGGAAAGGGCCTCTCTTGTCCTCGTTTTTATTCTTACATTTTACACAGTTATCAAAGGCCTTTTTGTTAGTCCTCAGCATTTTTATAGGTCTCTGCACATTTTGCGCTTAACCTTTCTGACCATATTCTTACAGAATATTTTGTATTTGTCCTCAGTTGTACATGTTTTCTTTTATATTTTCACATCTCTGAACAAAAAATGAACTCATGAGAGATTTCCCAGTGCAGCCATACAATTGCCCTTAGATTCCTCTGCTGTTCAAAATGTTTTTTTATAATTTCTCTTTCTTCTTGAGCCCTTTTCTGTTTTATGGCCGCTGTCTTCTCATCTGGCCTATGAAAATATGATTTCTAATATCAAGAATGCCTTTGAATGACTCAACCCATCTTCCTTTGTCTTTCCCCCAGCTTTTAGTGCTTTTTGTGGTCAATATATACCAGTAGAGTACACAAGCACTTTTCTCGAGAGTGATGCTGCCAAATGCCTAATCAAATAAATGAACACTTTCCTGTCAACTCATTCTTTTGGAGAGAACAAAAATCTCTGTGATAACCTGTGGATGTGTGCATGTGATCACTGCCTCTCCATTTATATGAATACAAGATAAGTAAGGCAGTTATATCTGTTTTCATGTTAACCAGTATTAACATTAAGAGACATTTTCTACTAATGTATTTATGATGACATTAATCTACACTTGGCTAAGAAAGCCTCGTGTAAAATCAGCACAAAAGGGGATGATAAAGGAATCATAAAAGCATTCTATATTTTATTGATAAGTTATTACTACAAGATATTAAAAAATAAAATAAAGCCCATTACATACACTCGCACATGTGTGCATGCGCACATACACACACATGTTGCCCTAAAAATTGTACATTGTACCAAATAATACAAATTGACTAAAATAAGGCCAATAAGAAAAATAAGAAAATGAAATCTTATGGTTGCAGTGTTGCTTGGTGGTAGAGCATTTGCCTACCATACACAGGGCCATAGCCTTCATCCAGAGCACTGAAATATCAAGTCTGAGTTACTTATTTTTAATAGGTATATGACCGAATATAATGATATCCATTTTGTTAGTCAGATTTTCATCACTGTGAGCAAAATACCTGACAAGAACAACTTAAAGGAGGAAAGGTTTATTTTGGCTCAAGGTTTCAGAGGTTCATTCCATGGCCAGCTGGCCACAAGGCAGAAAAATGATAGTGGCAGAGTGTAGCAGAGGAAGGGAGCTTAGCACATGGCAGCGTGGAAGCAGAGAGAGGGAGTACAACAGACCAACGATAAGATAAACCCTTTCAGGCCATGTCCCAGAGACCTACTTCCTCCAACTAGGTCCCACCTTCCAGTAGTCCATTTAGGTATCAATGTATTAATCCACTGACGTGATCAAAGCCATATGATGCAATCCTTGCCTAAACGCCATACCTCTGAACCTTGCTGAATGGGAGACCATGCTTCCAACACATGAGCTTTTGGGGGGATATTCCAGATCCAAACCTCCATTTCAGAATCAAAGTTCATGTACAAAGCACACATGATCCATTTAAGACTTTTTGACTATATAAAATAAGAAGTAAATATCCCCACTCAGTTCTTCCAGTCCTGGGTGTCAACATGTCCTTATTTTTTTCTTAAGTTCATATATTTTAAATTGACCACAAAAACTAGTGTTGTATATGATCACAAAATGCCCATCTAGTGCAAAGGAAACCATCATGGTTGCTGAACTAAAAATGACTTTACTTGGATGTCCCTCCATTTACAAAACAGTGTCAATCCATTATTATTATTACCACCCTGCAATTGATGTTTGAAATACAGGCAAATTGTTGAGCTTTCAGTCTGCTAGAGAATATTATATTTTATTAGGCTCATTTTTAAAATGGGAAATTTTAACATGCTGCTCATTAGGAACATAAAGATAACATCTTGAATTTCAAATTTATAGCATAGCATATAACTAAAGATGTATGTTTTGGTGACAGAGAAGTCACAGTGTGGATTTATTTTAAGAAGTATAGATTATATGTGATTGTCAATAAAAGTGAACAACTATGAAGACATTCAAATTATTTGGTATTTAAAAGGTTTGCTGACTTGTTATCTAAAAGCTATTCCCTCTATCTATCCCAAATAAATTTTATAGCCACCACTTATTTATTTTAATTCTAGACATAAAGCTTTTTAGAACAAGGTATATTATGCTTCACTGTTTACTTCTACTTAAATCCTGCTTTAAAATCCACTGTTAATATAAGATTAGAGTAAATAATTTAGGCTTTTAGCTAAAAGATCAATTTTATTTGGTTAAGTAAAATGAGATATAGATGCCCCTCTGGGTTAAAGTAGAGCATATGGCATGGGGTGGGAAGAAGTTGGGGAAAACAAGAGTGAGATAAACAAGAGAATACTTCAGACATAACCTGAGTTCTGAATTTGCATGAAATCCTTTCGATTCTGAATTGAATAGGAGATGGAGTAGAAGGAGATGATAATATGATTTCTTTGGCTATAATTTTTAGTTTTAAGACTATTAACTCAACTTTTACACAACATATGACCTATAGCCTGATGGTTTATACAAACTTATTCACTTGTATTTTTAAAAACATTTGAAAAATAGCAATAGAAGAGTTTCTTATAAATCCAAATGGAAAAAGTTTCTGTTCATCAAAGGAAACCATCAAGAATCTAAAGAGAAATCCTACAGAATGGGAGATCTTTGCCAGTTATCACTCTGACAGAGGTCTAACATGTAGATTATACAAAGAACTTAAAAGACTTTACACTAAAAGAACAAACAACCCAATCAAGAAATGAGCAATTGAATTGAACAGACACTTCACGAAAGAAGAGATACAAATGGCCAATAAATACATGAAAAAATGTTCAATATCATTAGCAATCAGAGAGATGCAAATCAAAACTACACTAAGATTCTATCAAACCCTGATCAGAATGGCAGTCATCACAAAGTAAAAAAAACAATAAATGTTGGTGAGGATGTGGGGAAGAAGGAACTCTTGTACAAAGTTGGTGGGATTACAAATTAGTGCAGCCACTATGGAGATCAGTATGGAGGTTCCTCAGAAGACTGGGAATGGATCTACATTATGATCCAGCTATACCACTCCTGGGTATCTTTCGAAAGGGGCTGAAATCAAAATATTATAATAATATATTCATGTCCATGTTCATAACAGCACAATTCACAATTGCCAAATTATGGAACCAAACTAGATGTCCATCAACAGATGAATGGATTACAAAATTATGGGATATCTACACAATGGAATTCTACTCAGCAGTAAAGAAGAACAAAATAATGTCATTTGCAAGAAAATGGAAGTACCCAGAGAACATTATATTAAGTGAGATTAGCCAGTCACAGAAAGTGAAGGGTCATATGTTTTCTCTAATATGCGGAAGCTAAGGAATAATTGGGATACCAGAGGGACTCCAGATAATGGAGGAGAAATCTCAGTAGAGCCAGGGAGGTGGTCTAAGGGAAGGGGAGGGGAAAAAGTGAGGTTCATTGAAGAACTACTACCATCGGCTATGTGTACATATGTGAAAATACCAATGTTAATCTCAGTACTCTGTATTGGGAAGGGGGGATATGGGGAGGTAGCCATGGGTGGGGGGCACCAAGTACTGTGTTTATGTACATCACTGTGAACATGATTTACATTATGATGTGAGACTATAATGCACCAATAAAAGCATATAAAAATAAATCCTAAGGGGTAAAATTAATTAAGATGCATCAAGATCCAAGACTGAATCATGCAATTAACCATTTAGATAAACTAGTAAACTTTTTATTAAAAAGTGGTGCCTTCACAACACTATATCATCCTTTATCACCCCAGTCTTGAACCAACAACTTTATGAGATATAAAAGCTATTGTTAGTCTGCAATTACATGGTTTGTTTACGGATACACTATTATACCACTACTAAACAAATGAATAATGATAAGACCTAAATTGGATTTAAAAATTTACTTAGGAGACCTCTGCATTCCCGTGCATCACCCCGGCAGCCTCTGCACCCACCCCAGGCCTCAGCGTCACCTCGGCTGCCTCTGTGCCAGGTACCAGATCTCGGTGTCCCCCCCCACATATCTGGCGGCCTCTGCACCCGCCCCAGGCCTCAGCGTCCTCCCCCCCGTGTCACCCCGGTGGCTTCTGTGCCTGCCCCAGGCCTCGGTGTCACCTCAGAGGCCTCTGCACCCTCCCCAGGCCTCGGCGTCACCTCGGGGGCCTCTGCGCCTGCCCCAGACCTCGGCGTCATCTCGGCAGCCTCTGCGCAAGGTACCAGACCTCAGCATTCCTGCGTGTCACCCTGGCAGCCTCTGTGCCTGCCCCAGGCCTCAGCGTCCTCCTTCTTCACCCCGGTGGCCTCTGTGCCCGCCCCAGACCTCGGCATCACCTCGGTAGCCTCTGCGCCCACCCCGGGCCTCGGCGTCACCTCAGCTGTCTCTGCGCCAGGTACCAGACATCTGTGTCTCCCCACGTCATCTGGCAGCCTCTGCGCCTGCCCCAGGACTTGGCATTACCTCGGCGGCCTCTGCACCCACCTCAGGCCTCGGTGTCGCTTCAGCAGCTTCTGCGCAAGGTGTCAGACCTCAGTGTCCCCGTGAATCACCCCAGGAGCCTCTGCACCCGCCCCAGGCCTCAGCGTCACCTCGGCGGCCTCTGGGCCCACCCCAGGCATCCGCGTCCTCTCCCCGCATCACCCCAGTGGCCTCTGCACCCGCCCCAGGCCTCGGCGTCACCTCGGTGGCCTCTGCGCCAGGTACCAGACCTCAGTGTCCCCGCGTGTCACCCCGGCAGCCTCTGGGCCCTACCCAAGCCTCAGAGTCACCACGGTGGCCTCTGCGCCAGGTACCAGACCTCGGCATCCCCCCCCACATCACCGGGCCCTCCACGCCCAACCTCAGACCACAGCGACCTCCTGCGCATCCTGAGTGGCCACCTGAGACCCAGAGCCTGCAACCCTCTTCCCTGCATGGGAGCCTCTGTGCCACGCTTCAGAGCCCAGATACCCCCAGCGCTGCCACCCAAGTCCAATGCAACTTTCCGGGCTGTCTCTGAGTCAGGGCATGCCCCAGCACTGCCACCTGAGATCTAGGAGCACATGCTCCCCCCTGGGACCCACACATGATAGTCTGTGCCACGCCTCAGAGCCTGTACACCCCTGGGCACCGTTACTCGATACCTGGAGCCCGCACCTCCCACAGGCCCATTCGAAATCCTCAGCACAGCGCATCAGAGCCCGGGCACCCTCTGGAAACACGGTCCAAGACCCAGAGCATGCGCACATCCCTAGGGGCCCAGGCGACCCTCTGCACCCGCGCCTCGGAAAGAGGGCAACTTCCTTCACTGTCACCCGCGCCTCAGTGCCTGCACCCAACACCGTGCCTTGAAGTACTCCTCACATGCCAACACCCGAGCTCTGGACCCTGCGTACCCCTCCACACACAATACCATGCCCCAGCCAACCAGACAAGAAGGATCCACAACCTGCAGTATACCGATGCAATTGGGACTACAGGAACCATCAAGAGATTTCATACACAGAAAGGAAGATAATTTGGAGACAACAGAAACACAAAATGGAAAACACTGAAAATACAAGAATGAAGAACAGTGAGGAGACAAGAAACACCCACAATGCATCAACAAGTGAGATCACTGACTCTGACCTGCAGGAAATGCAAGACGGAGAATTCCGAATTCTGATATTCAGATTGATGAAAGGCCTCAAAGAAAGCGTAGAGGAGATGAAGGAGGAAGTTGAGGCTCTAAGGAAGAACTAGAAAGAAACTCTGAATGAATTGAAGGAATCAATGAACAAATTAAAGACTGCAATAGAAACCAACTCTAGTAGGCCCAACCACATGGAAACAGGGTATCACTCCTGGAAGACAGCTCAATCAAAACTGAGAACACAGTCAATGTTATACAGAAGATATTACAACAACACACACTGGCCATTCAAGAAATACAGAACAATGCAAGACGTCCTAATCTAAGGATAAAAGGCATTGAAGAAGGTTTAGAAGCACAGACCAAGGGTATAAGAAACCTCTTCAAAGAAATAATTTCAGAGAATTTTCTGAACATAGAGAAAGATATGGATATACACATACAGGAGACACAGAACACCGTTAAGACAGGACCAAAGAAGAACCTCCCCTCACCACGTAATAATTAAAATGACTAACATAGAGGCCAAAGAAAGAATCCTAAAAGCAGCAAGAAGAAAAGAATGTGTGACATACAGGGGCAAAACAATAAAAATCACCCCAGACTTCTCAACCCAAGTCAGGAATGCCAGGAGGGATTGGTACGAAGTACTCTGGACCCTGGAAGAAAACAACTTCCAACCAAGACTGAAATATCCAGCAAAGCTATAATTTAAAATTGATGCAGAAATAAAAATGTTCCATGGTAGACAAATATTTAAAGAATTGATGAGGACCAAGCCAACACTAGAGAAAATCCTGAAAGAAATAAACCACAAAGAAGGAAAAA
>PVJS01052449.1:0-13612 GCA_004027185.1 Glis glis
GATACTACAGTGTTTCAAAACCCAGGCTGGAAATAATGTATCATCTGTTCTCATCACTCTCCTATTAGAGATCTGCTAGACATCTGAATGCTGACAAACTTAATGTCCATCAGGATTAGGTCGTTATGTGCAGTTTACTTACTTCTTTGGTAACATCATTTAACTCCTGAGATTAGTCTGAGTTGCATTTTCCTAATATGTAGTAATGACAATTATAAATAAGGAAAACAAGGATGCTTCTTAACTGCCACATTTCACAACATGGGTGAGGAACTCCCATCCTGAATCATTTACCTCTTTTCTCTGCATGAGACCTTGCTTCTTACCTCGGGACTGCAAGAGGCGGGGCTTCCGAGATGAATGCTTGAAATGGGACTGGGTGGACTCGGGATGAAGGTCAAAGCTTGAGGATTCCTGAACTGGATCCAGAGGTACCATCCCCCTGGCGAGCATCTCAGGCCCATGAACTTGACCTGGGACCTGAGGAAAATCATGTTGTGCTGGTGGGTAAATCACTTTTTAAATAGGAATTAAAATGTTAAAGAAAAGACCATAAATAAGTCAGTGGATACAGGGAAGAGAAGACCAGAACACAATTTTTTTAGGGGTGCTAGGGATTGAACCAGGGGCTTCATGAGTGCCAATTGCACATTTTCCTACTGACGTACATCCCCAGCTCGAGTCCTTTGCAACAGCCCAGGAGAAGAGGCAAAATAAACACCATGAAGACTCCTAATATTAGCTTTAAATCAGTGACTTTCTCCTAGTGCCAATCAAAGTCCATGCTCTTCTCACATGTAACAGGCTTCACCCTCTTTACCTGCTGTCCTGACAGATCAAGCTCCAAGTCTTCCAGAAGGGTCACAGCCTCTTCTCCGCTATCGGGTCGATACTCCTGCAGCCAGACCTGCAGCTCCTTGGGCAGAATGGAAAGGAACTGCTCCAGCACCAGCAGCTCCAGGATCTGCTCCTTGGTGTTTATTTCTGGTCGCAGCCACTGATGACAAAGTTCTTTCAGTCGACTTAGAGCCTCTCGAGGCCCAAAAGTGTTCTGGTAACAGAAGCGTCTGAAACGCTGGCGGAATATCTCTGGGTCGGGAGGCGGCGTCTCCTGCAGGCTGGAATCCTGGCCCCACAGGTGGTCCTCCTCATCTTCCTCTTCTACCTTCACTATGACGATGCCATCCTTCTCCTGCACAGCCTGAGGGGACAGACCCGTGGCTTCTCTCGACTCAGCAGTCATCGTTCAGGTTCAGAGAACTGGTGCGATCCAAGCAGGTCTGTGCTGGCCTTTATGTCCTAGATGTTTCCTATTTGTTTCTGTACTATTCCTGAAGTAATGAAAAAAGTTATTAGTACCTTCGTAAAAAGTGAGCACCAGGCTAAGCACAGTACATGCACAACCTTCTTTTGTTTACACAAGAACCCTGGCAGGTAGGCTAGGTATGGACAAGCAGGCAGAACTGTTAGTACCATTTTAAAGATAACATAACTGGCTGGGCGTGGTGGTGCACGCTTGTAATCCCAGTACTTGGGAGGCTGAGACAGGAGGATCCGGGTTCATGGCCAGCCTCAGCTACTTAGTGAGGCCCTCAGCAACTTAGTGAGACCCTGTTTCAAAATAAAGAATAAAAAATAGGGATGGGGGTGTAGCTCAGAGGTAGAATGCCCCTGGGTTCAGTCCCCAGTACCACAATCAATCAATCAATCAATCAATCAGTATAACACAACTGAATCTTAGCGTAAATATAATTTGTTCAGTAGCAAGTGAATTCCTAATAGTCAATAGGGAAGCCAAATTTGAAGCCCCAGGATTTGGTAGTGTAAAATCGGGCTACTTTTATTTCTTTTGAGGGTGCTTTGGCCACTCTAAAGTTGTAGTTTCCAAAGTATAAGATGATCCACTAGGGACACAGAAAGAAATATCAAAATGTTTACATTTTAAAAGAGAGAGGAGCTGGGTGTAGTGGCTCAAGCCTGTAATCCCAGTACTTGGGGGGCTGAGACAGGAGGATCGCAGGTTTGCGGCCAGCCTCAGCAAGTAGTGAGACTCCCACCAACCTAGCGAGAACCTGTTTCCAAATAAAAATAAAATAGGGCTGGGGGTATAGCTTGGAGGTAGAATGTTTCTGGGTTCAATCCCTAGTATCTCTCTCTCTCTCTCTCTCTCACACACACACAAAAAAAGAGGAATTAAGCCATATTTTGTATACAAATAAACACTAATGTCCTCCTTTGGTCTAAATGCTGAATTGTCACATGCTACATAGGGTACAAGATACATCCAGAGGGAAGAGTAGATGAGCCCTTCCTTCCCTTCGCTGGATCGTTCACTTTTATTTATTTTTTATTTTGTGTACTGGGGATTGAACCCAGGAGCATTCTACCTCTTAGCTACGCCCCCAGCCCTATTCTATTTTTCATCTGGAAACAGGGTCTCACTAAGTTGCTGAGGGCTTGGCTAAATCACTAGGGCTGGCTGTGAACCTGCAATCCTTGTATCAACCTCCCATGTACTGAGATTACAGGTGTGTGCCACCATGCCCAGCTTGACTATTCACCTTTAGATCCTGAGATGTTCCCTGGTTTATCTAAGCCAATTATGTGAAACAATGGATTATTCTTTCTAGCTTTAATCTCACCTTCATAGAAGAGACCAGCAGCTTTAAAGATTCTTGCAGTCTACAATTAGAAGAAATATTCATGATGCAAACACAAGTGCACAACAAGAAAATGGCACATCTGAAGCTTCTATGGGGAGCACGGTCTCAGCTAGATTAGGAGGTAAAAGCCAATGTTGATCTAACAACGAAGTCACCAATGAGATGGGTGCGGTGATGCATACTTGTAATCCCAGTACTTGGGAGGCTGAGACAGGAGGATCAAAGTTCAAGGCCAGCCTCAGCAATTTAGGAAGACCCTTAACAACTTAGCAAGACTGTTTCAAAATAAAAAAAGGCTGGGGGTATAGCTCAGAGGTAGAATGCCTCTGGGTTCAATCCCCAGTACTCTCCCTCCCCAAAAAAGTCACCAATGAGAGAAAGCAGCTGGCTTTAAAAAAAAAAGTGTGGGGAAAAATAATTAAGAGAACAGATGTTCAAATGCTTCCATTGTTATGTAATTCTAACAGTCAAACATGATATCAAATGGCCTGGAAAAACCCTTGTATATGTATACTCTGTAAAAAGTTTGGAAATATTTCCTAATCTGTTTAAAATGTTTCAATTTAAGAATTTTATTGGACTTTAAGCCTGTTTGTTTAAAAAGCAATAAAACAGTCTTTTGATTAGTTTTTAAGAATTGGTGATTTAAGGTCATGTAAAATGAAAATGTACTCTGAGTTTTTTTTGGTGTGTGGTACTGGGGATGAAACCCAGAGGCATTCTACCTCCTCCGGGCTAACATCCCAGCCCTATTTCATTTTTTGTTTGGAAACAGGGTCTCACTAGGTTGATGAAAGTCTCACTAAGTTGCTGAGGCTGTCCTCGAACCTGTGATCCTCCTGTCTCAGCCTCCCAAGTACTGAGATTACAGGCCTGTGCCACCATGCCCAACTGTACTCTGAATTTTAACAAATACTTAGCACAGAGATAGTTCATGAGTTACGGAGCAAAACTGGCAATGAGATTCTTCAATATGAATTTATAAATCTTTGTGAAGCATCTTTTTCATCTCTACAGTCATCAAAACTAAGCATCAAATTGAAGTTTTAGAAACTTCATCCAGTCCTATTTTATTTTTATTTTGAAACAGGGTCTCACTAGGTTGATGGGAGTCTCACTACTTGCTGAGGCTATCCTTGAACCTGTGATCCTCCTGTCTCAGCCTCCCAAGTAGTAGGATTATAGGCGTGTGCCATCATGCCTGGCTAGTAAAGCATTTTTAACTATGTGGCTCTCCCTAAAAAATTATTAATATTTTGTTCTATCATACAAAATAATGGTAGAATAGTACATGTGTAGTTTTTATAAAGTTTTTTTTTGGGGGGGTACTGTGGGTTGAACCCAGGGACGTACTACCTCTGAGCTGTCTGTCACACCCCCAGCCCTATTTTATTTTTTTATTTTTGCGGTACCGGGGATTGAACCCAGGGGAGTTCTACCTCCATGCTACACCCCCGGCCCTATTTTTTTATACTTTATTTTGAAACCGGGTCTCATGAAGTTGTGGAAGGCCTCACTAAGTAGAGAGAGAGAGAGAACTGAGGCTGGCCGCGAACCCAGATCCTCCCGTCTCCGCCTCCCAAAGTACTGGGATTACAAGCGTGCGCCACCACGCCCGGCTTATTTTTTATTTTAAAACAGGGTCTAAGTTACTGAGGCTGGCCTCGAACCTATGATCCTTCTGTTTCAGTCTCCCAAGTCCTGGGATTACAGGCATGTGCCACCATGCCTGGCTGTAGTTTTTACTGATAGGAATGTACCCCTTTATCTGCTGTTCTGCTTTCTGTGGTTTGTTACCCACAGTCAACTGTGGATTGAAAATAATAAATGGAAAATTACAGAAACAAACAATTCATTAAGTTATCTGTGGTTTTGGGGTATCTTTAGAATGACTTCGGACTTATCTCCCAAGGATAAAGGGGATTACTATATGGTGAGAAGAGTTTAGAGTGTTTTAATCTCAAAGATTATATATATATATATGTTTTTTGACTGGGAATTGAACACAGGGGCATTCTACCTACAAGCTAGAACCCCAGACCTATTTTATTTATTTTGAAACAGAGTCTTACTAAGTTGCAGAGGGCCTCACTAAGTAGCTGAGGCTGGCCGTGAACTTGCGATCCTCCTGTCTCAGCCTCCCAAGTACTGGGATTATAAGCGTGCACCATGCCACCGGCTTATATTTTTTCTTTTGAAATAGGATCTCGCTAGGTTGCTGAAGCTGCTCTTGAACTGCCATCCTCTGGTCTCGGCTGTGGGCCACCATGCCCCCAGCTCCAAAGATCATTATTTTAATCTGAGATTTATCACAGGATTAGTTTTTCTCCCTCATCTCTGTGTCTTTAAGTCATTTATCCAGTGATTTTAAACAGGTAAATTACTATAAGCCATCTTCTAGCCCTTCCCATTGATTCCTTCAGCCCTGTTTTGTACTCCACTCTCCTTGCTGGGGCAAATAAAGTTGGTTTTTCAACTTCAGATCATCTTTACCTCTAAAGTCCTTATAGCTAAAATGATTCTAATTCCTAAAAATTTTCTGCATATCTACAATCTGCAAGATGTCCTATAAAGCTGAAGGGAACAAAAAGATGAAAGGCATTATTCTGACTTTTGTGCAAATAATTATAGAACAAAACAGAATGTTCCAAGAAGTTTCAACGCAAGTACTAAAGGAGCCCCGCGAAGCAACTGATAGGTATATAAGAAGGGGGCTTCAGCCATGTGTGGTGGCGCATGCTTGTAATCCCAGTACTTGGGAGGCTGAGGCAGGAGGATGGCAGGTTCATTGACAGCCTCAGCAACTTAGTGAGGCCCTGTTTCAAAGAAGCCTTAGTTTCTTCCTAAATTCATTCTAGAAGGTAGAAAGATTTTCTTGCTAAGTCTCTCACAATTAATTTCTATCACCCTAATTCAGGCTTCCTATCTCTTGCCTAGATTAGGGGCAGAGCTCTATAGTTTCTCTAGCTCCAAATTCTCTCTGTCCCAATATATATAACATACTGAGGTCAGTGCTGTACTGCTAAACATTATTTATGGTCATTTCCTCCTTCCCCTCAATTACTGTCAATGAATCTCTGGTATCTATACCAATTCAGCACTTAAGAGCCTCTACCTTCACAACACATTCCACTCTGTATTTCCAATCTTACCTTCCCCATATTTTTATTTATGTATATATTACTTCACTAAGTTGATGAGAGTCTCACTATTTGCTGAGGCTGTCTTCAATCCTCCTGTCTCAGTCTCCCAAGTACTGGGATTACAGGCCTGTGCCACCATGCCCGGCTTCCTCCCCCATTTCAGCCTGCCTGGCCCATCAGTGTCCCCCAAGCATGGGCCATGGTGCTTTATCTTCACTCCTTTGCTGTAAACAATCTCCCACTGTATCAAAACTTTATGTGTGTGTGCAGGTGTGTGTGGTACCGGGGATTGAATCCAGGGGCATTCTATCTCCGAGCTACATCCCCAGCCCTATTTTTTATTCTTTATTTTGAAACAGGGTTTCACTAAGTTGGAGGGTCTCACTAAGTAGCTGAGGCTGACCTGTGATCCTCCTGTCTCAGCCTCCCAAGTACTATATCAACTCTTATTGGTCAAATTTTTACTCACCCTTCAATATGCACAAATCTCTCCTAATATCTCAAATTAAATAAGATATTTTCCTACTTTGAACTCCCTTAGTGCTTTGTTTCTATCTTATAGTACTTACATTCTCCTTATTTGGGTTGCAGTTCTTTTCCACCTACCAACTAAGCCCCCAAGAACAGCTACTCTCATCATCTTTGTACTTATGTCCTAGAGAATCTTGCTATTTAAGTGTTATACTGTACAGCTGGAAAAGAAATACTCAAAGGATTCCAGCTCCTCCTCCCTCTTACTGCCTATAGTGTGCAATGAGTAGATGTTAGATGTTCCACTAATCTCAGTTGCCCGGGCTCAACACCTCACCCTTGACTCCTCTCTCCCTATATGCATGCAGTCTCCTAGCGCGAGAAGGAATTCTCTGTTCATGCTTACTGTTTGATCTGGTCTCATCAGGTCCAGCCTCTTCCTTGGTTCCCTGCCTCCATTGGCTTCCCACCCTCCCACAATTCATCAGCTACTTTACTCTGATTATTCTTCCTAAAACTCTACAGTCTTGCAGTTGGTATGCTCCACTACCTGTTTCCAATCTTTCCTCAAGCTTCATTTCCCATCATTCACACTCCACAAACCCTCCCCATCCAGCAAAATGAACCTAATCAGCATCTCCTGCTGATGGGCAATCCTTTCCTCAATTCATACTCAATGCCCAAGAATTTCTTCCAGTCCTCTCTGTCTTTTCTAATCCTGCTTCTTAGCCTTCAAAGCTAAGCTAAAATGCCACTTGCTTCACACTGCTGTTCAAGAACCCTCTAGGTGAGCCAGGCGTGGTGGCGCACACATGTACTTGGGAGGCCGAGACCAGAGGATCGCAGGTTCACGGCCAGTCTCAGCTACTTAGTGAAGCCCTACGCAACTTTAGTGAGATCCTGTTTCAAAATAAAAGAATAAGCCGGGCATGGTGGCGCACACTAGTAATCCCAGTACTTGGGAGGCTGAGACAGGAGGATCCAGGTTCGCGGCCAGCCTCAGCTACTTAGTGAGGCCCTCTGCTACTTAGCGAGACCCTGTTTTCAAATAAAGAATAAAAAATAGGGCTGGGGGTGTAGCTCAGAGGTAGAACACCCCGGATTCAATCCCTGGTACCGCAAAATAAATAAATAAATAGATTAATTAATTAATTTAAAAAATAAAATAAAAGAATAAAATAGGGCTAGGGCTGGCAGTGTAGCTCAGAGGTAGAATGCCCCTGGGTTCAATCCCCAGTACCGCAAAAAAAAAAAAAAAAAAGAACCCTCTGGGTTTAGGAGCTGACATTCACTGAGTGCTTTCTAGGTGCCAGGTATTGCATTAACACTTCACTTGACCACACAACCACCTTGGGTAGTAGCTACAAGTATCATCTCACTTTGTAACAGCAAAACTGAGGTTTGCTGACATTAAATAACTCACCCAAGGACACAGAGAAAGTAAATGGTAGAAACAGAATTTGAAATTAAGCCTGACTTCTTGGTACAAGCTCTTAAATCATTATACACGTGGAATAGGGAAGAGCTTCTGGGTATACAGAGTCTAAAACGAAGGACCATGAAAGTGACCGTGAAGCTGATCACTCAGGAATGGGCGTCATCTACCATCCACTGTTTCTCCCAAGTCACTGTGACTGAAGCTCGAAGGGGGTCACAGCTGGAGATGCAAGTGGGGACTGTACAACCTACCCAGGTGGGACCTTCATAAGCAGAACAGTGTGGTAGCCACGAGAACTCTACTTTTGTGAAAGTTATCATGTTTCAGCTATGGGTAGGACACTCCTTGGGTCACTGGCAATCGACAGGAAAAGACTGCAAGGAGGAAGTGAGACCCAAAGAGACTGAGAAAAGGGCATGGGCACATTCCCTCTGTCCCCACTTGGGACAGGTCTTCACCACCATTCTCAATATTTTTCTGTTCTAACTATGCCAGAAAACAGCCCCCAATAGCAGTGGAAGGGCTGGGTTTTATCTTGGGTTCCCCAGATGACCTGAGCACACAATCTTCTCTCCTGCCTCTAACAGGCCAAATTCTTCATCAAGCATTTGCTGTGTAATTTCTTATGCCGTCTCGTTCTTTGTAATTTGGTTTTTCTTGCCTTCTTCCTTAACTACTGCTAAGGGTATACTTTTTTCTCCCCTACTTGGGCCACTTAGCAAGATTCCTTGCAAGCATTGTGTTTTTTTTGGGGGGGTACTGGGGATGGAACCCAGGGGTATTCTACCTCTGAGCTATACCCCCAGCCCTATTTTATTTTTATTTTTTGCAGTACTGGGGATTGAACCCGGGGCATTCTACCTCTGAGCTATACCTCCAGCCCTATTTTTTATTCTTTATTTTGAAACAGGGTCTCACTAAGTTGCGGAGGGCCTCACTAAGTAGCTGAGGCTGGCTGGGAACCGGGATCCTCCTGTCTCAGCCTCCCAAGTACTGGGATTACAAGCGTGCACCACCATGTCTAGCCATGCATTTTTTTTTAACAAAATACTTGATTATAGTATACTATTATAGTAAGATTGTAGTATTACTATTTTTGCCCTTTCTTTCTGCATTCACTCTTGCCCTTGAATCTGTTCTACAGGCTACTTGGAAGAGCTGCATGTTAGCTGCTCCACCATTTACTAGCTGATGACCTTAGGCAAGTTAACCTCACCATGCTTCAGTTTCTTCATTTGTATAATGGGAATAAAAAACAGTACTTGACCTATAAAGTCGTTAAGGATTAAATGAGTTAACATATGGATAGCACTTAAAACAGAGTTTGGAGGCCGGGCAGCTGAGATGGGAGGATAACAACTTCGAGGCCAGCCTCTGTTAACTTTGTGAGGTCCTCAGCAACTTAATGAGATCCTGTTTCAAAATAAAAAATAAAACAGGGCTGGGGGGTGTAGCTCAGCGGTAGAATGCCCCTGGTTTCAATCCCCAGTAAAACACACACACACACACACACACACACACACACACACACACACTAAATAAGTAAACAAATGAGATGTAACTGTACATTTCAATTTTTATCCTGCTTAAAAGATTAGCAATGAGAGAAATCCTGTAATAGTGAAAGCAGCACAGGCTGGAACAACTAAATTTTTGTTTCCCAAGTGTAAGTTATACATCCCTGGGTGAATTATTTAACTTGTCTGGAATTCAGTATCCTTATCAGTCAAATAGGGGGAGGGGAACTTTGGGGTCCTTCTGAGATGAGAAACATTCTGACATACCATTCACCTTAGATAAGATTACCTCCAGCACCATTTCTCACCAAGGATAAAAATAAACAGTTTTCTGACAAAAAGGTCTTGGGGTGACAAGCTCAGTTTATTTCAAAGGCTGCTTTCTCAACAGCCCAATATCTTTTCCAGGGCAGTCTTGAAAGTTTAAATAAATTGCTCCTTCACCCCACATTTTAACCGATAAATATGAAGAGGCTACCCTTAAAAGATGGCTGGCTATCCAAAAAATATTGATTCTACCACACAACAAAAAGGTAAGATTTAGTATAACATTAATCTACTTGTATTTAGATGTAATATAAAACATTGAAAAAAAATTACATGCTTAAATCAAATAGAGAACCATCCAGAAAAAAAAAAACAGCATTAAGTAGCCAGTTTCCCTGTTTGCATTTTGAGGTTGGTGAAAACTACCTGAAATAAATGAGAATCATGTGTGGTAATTTAGAGTCTACAAACCTGGAGAAACATTCTGGGGCAAATCTTCATTATGGTTCCCTATGTAATAAAGCTATTTCTCCACATTTGACCAACATATATAGTAACAGTGCTTTGTCGATGTGGTGGCAATGAATTCTCCACAATTCAACAAGTATTTATTGACCGCCTCTAATCCGCCTAGCACTGGATGGTACAATAAATGCTTTCTTTGGTCCCAGTCCATGTTAACAGCCACTCTCTATAATGAAAGTATTTTTTGTGTACTGGAGGCACTGCGGGAAAGGGAGGGGAGGGAAAGGGGAGTGTCAGGGTAAACAGTAGCTGAATTTTTTCAATTCCATTGACCAAAGTCAAACCATTTCAAATTTGGAAGATCCTTGTGAGAAAAATCTAAATTTACGGATGACAAAATTGAGTTGGTGTCTTGTTTTATCCAAGGTCACTCAGTTAATCAGTTTCCTAACAGCCCAGTGCGATTTCCACTAATTCTCTTCACTTCTCACCTGCTCCAAGTCAAACAGGGTGAACTGAAAGAAAAAAATCAAATCTCCCAGACGGCTCATTTTAAAAAGCTTTTAAAAACATTTCATAAAGCTAGAAGAGAGCGGAGTGTCCACAATCTCTACGATTTCTTTACCCACTATGACCAGGCTTCAAATACTCTTCAAGCACCGCTGAGTTGGGAGTGGGCGGGTGCGGGGGAGAAAGCCGGTGATCTGAAAACGCTTGCGGCACCTCAAAACGTGTCCAGCTCTCGGCCTTCCGCATTTTCACCCCAAAGTCCTTAAGGACCCGGGGTGTGTGAGTGTATGCGTGTGTGTGTAAGGGGGGAGCCAACCCCAAAACCTCTCACCAAATCAAAGCAAATGGCGACGACCAGAGAGCAGAAAAAAATCAGACAAGGGGGTCAATACGCTAGCAACCCGGTTCTCAAGAAACGTCAAACAACGCTGACGACACTGAAGGCGAGGGTGAAGGGGCCCGCACACCGCTTCTCCCCAGGTCTCCAGCATCCCCGGCCACGGACGCCCTGGCCCTCCCCTCCCGGAGTCGGGTGGGGTGGGGGCGCCTTCCCGGGGGACGACGCTTCCTCCGGCCGGGGCTCCCTGCGCACTCGCGGGACCCGCAGGAGGGGGTCTCCGGGCCGCAGCTGCAGAGGCCGCCCCCGCGCACACCCCCGCGGCCCGCCCGACCTCCCCAGAGGCCGCCCCAAGTCTCACCGTGTGCCCCGGGAGCGGCCTGGGGGCGCTGGGCGAGAAAGGGGAGCTGACTCTGGGGCTCGGGCCGGCTGAAGGGCACCGCACACGAACCTAGGCCCTCCCGATGCCTCGACACAGACACAATGAGTCACAAAGGCCGGAAGTACGTCAGCGCATCGCCTTCCGGGACCGCGCGGCGCTTCCGGGTCCTCTCTAGGAGCGCGGGAGGACTCTGCATCTCGGTTCCTGGCCCTTGTCCACCCCGGGGGGTCAACCCTCAGCCTTGAGCTGGAGGCTCTGGGCTTGTCTGCTCCCAGTTAATGCGAGGACAGAGGCCTTTCAAAATGCGAAAAGATTCTCCAGCTCAGACGCCAATTCATATGAGAATTCCATTTCTCCTGTCTTTTCCATTTCTGGTAGTCCTTGTAGTAATTACAGTTATTACCAGACAGTAATAATACTTAGTAATTGTATGTCTGTGCCAGAGGAACTGAAGCAAGGGTGTAGACAGAGGAAGATCAAAGAGAAGCTAGGGGTGGCTGGTTTCACAGAGCTGCCCTGGTAACTTCTCGCAGGGCCAAGTGAGTGGGTGGTATTTTCAGATACTTGGCCTGTGGACAAAGGACATCTTTCCACAAACTACTTATGAGGTTCTGTCTTTTGCTCACGTGCTATGTGCTATTATAGCAGTTTAAAAGGAGTTTTCAGAGTGATCACAGACACTTTTGCCTTCAAGGTGTTTTCCCTACCTACCTACCTACAGTGATTATGGCCCTCACTTTTGCCTGATTGTGACTATCCTCTACATTTCAACACAAGTTCCTGGGAAAGACTGAACTGAATTGCTTGGCTGCAGGACCAGCTGCTGCTTGGGGAGATTCCTTTATGAAACTTACTCCAAAGCCGGGTGTGGTGGTGCACGCCTGTAATCCCAGTACTTGGGAGGCTGAGACAAGAGGATCATAGGTTTGAGGACAGCCTCAGCAAGTAGTGAGAATCTCATCAACTTAGCAAGACTCTGTTTAAAAATAAAAATTAATAGGGCTGGGGGTGTAGCTTGGAGGTAGAATGACTCTGGGTTCAATCCCCAGTAAAACAAACAAAACAACAAACACTCCAAAGCCAAAAAGCATTCTACCTCCAAACTACATCCCAGCCCAATTAGTTTTTTTATTTTATAACAGGGTTTTGCTAAGTTGCCTCTAACCTCAGTACTTGGGAGGCTGAAATAGGAGACTCACAAGTTGGAGGCCAGTCTCAGCAACTTAGCGAGATCCTGTTTCAAAATAAAAAAGGACTGGAGGTGTAGCTCAGAGGTAGAATGCCCCTGGGTTCAGTACCCAGCACTACCAAAAAAAAAAAAAAAAAAGAGAGAAGAAAAGAAAAAAGGCACATAGCAACGTGCTTGGCACACAACACTCATGTGATCTTTCATTTGATCATAATTTTTATTCTTGTCATAGTCTTAATTAGCAAATGATGGAGCTTAGTTCCATATGGGGGGAAAAAGACAGTAACCCTGTAAATAATCAAATGAGACTATTTCTAGTGATGCCATGAGAAAAGCAACACATCTTTGTGCGTAATCTTTAAAGACAGCTCCGATTATTTCCTAAGGATAGAGTCCAAGAAATGAGATTACTGATTCCACAAATAGTCTTAGGGACTAGAGGAAATAGCTCTGGTAACCCCGAATTTCCAGACCTGTTGGCAAGCAAGCTCAGCTAATGAGCTTTGGTGGCATCCATCCAAGAGTTTTGAAAGAAGTCAAGGTAAAAGTGTTGAAAGAATCATGAAACATAATGATTTATAATTACCAAGAGATACTGTGCTTAAAGACTGGCAGGCTGCCCTGAACAAACAAAAATTCCTGAAGGGCACCCTAGAAACTGCAAGCTCTCAACTCTCACTTGGTGTTGCAAAAGCTAGTGGAGTCGGTAGTGAAGGGAAGTGTCCCTGACTACTGCGGACACCATGTACTCAGGACCCTGGGGGGATGTTTCCTCATGTATCTAGTGACTTTTCCTTCATGAATTCCTTGGGGCTCTCTCTGTAGGATTTACCACAAACCCAGGGCTGGGCAAGTTCCCACAGAAAGATTTTGTGTTTGATTCTGTCATGCACCTAGGGACATGTCTAAGTCAGGGTCACTATGAACTAATTTAACTAGAGGTCTTTTGGGCTACTCCTCAGATCATGTGATTTTGGGTCTCAAACCTTTGTGAGATTTGAGGTTAGAAAGGGCCAGACAGAGCTGGGCGTGGTGGCGCATGCCTGTAATCCCAGTGCTTGGGAGGCTGAGACAGGAGGATCGAAGGTTTGAGGACAGCCTCAGCAAGTAGTGAGACTCTCATCAACCCAGTGAGAACTGTTTCAAAATAAAAATAAAAAATAGGGCTGGAGGTGTAGCTTGGAGGTAGAATATCCCCTGGTTCAATCCCCAGTAAAACACACACATAAA
>PVJS01052450.1:0-13612 GCA_004027185.1 Glis glis
GAGAGAGAGAGAGAGAGAGAGAGAGAGAGAGAGAGAGAGAGAGACAGGGAGAGAGAGTGAGAGCTGAGGCTGGTCGCAAACCCGGATCCTCCGGTCTCCGCCTCCCAAAGTAATGGGATTACAAGCGTGCGCCACTAAGCCCGGCCAGGCAATTTATATTTAAAACCTTAGAGCCGGGCATGGTGGTGAATGCTTGTAATCCCAGTACGTGGGAGGCTGAGACAGGAGGATCACAGGTTTGCTGCCAGCCTCAGCTACTTAGTGAGGCCCTCCACAACTTAGTGAGACTCTGTTTCAAAATAAAGAATAAAAATAGGGCTGGGGGTGGAGCTCAGAGGTAGGATGTCCCTGGGTTCAATCCCCAGTATCATGAATAAACAAACAAACCTTAGGAATGAATTAGAGACATATAAAAATAAGCAAATGGAAGAACAATTCAGTAAAAACTTTAAAAAAATTTTAAAGATATATAATTACAATATACTACATGGCTTAGCTTTAAATAATATTAACATGGTCATAACAACATAAATATCAAATACTGAGTAAACAAAATTATGACAGTCATTTTGGAAGAATGGGTGAAGGGAGGGAACTGTTAGCTTAGAATTCTATAACCAGTCCCCAAATCACTTAATAATGAAAGTGAAATAAAGACTATTTAACATACAAATGCTGCAATAATTCAGCAGCCACAGACCTGCATTATAAGCAATGTTAAAGGAAATGCTTTAGACAGGAAGAAAATGATTACAGCTGGAAATAGATATACCCACACAAAGGAACAGGAGTGCTGGAACTGGCAACTGCATGGGTAAACAGGCAAATTCATACTTTCCCCTTAAGATGAAGAGCAAAGCAAGAATGTACATTATCACCACTTCTATTTAACCTTGTCCTAGAGGTTCTAGTCAGCATAATAAGTCAGAAAAATGCATCTGGACTTAAAAGGAATAAGTAAAACTCTTTTTTTTTGAAGACATGATTGGACAGAAAATGTGATGTAACCTTACCAAAAAACCCTATTAGTGATTTTGGTGAGATTGCAGAATCCAATTGAATATGCAAAAAATCATTTGTATGTTAAACAATTATAAATTAAAAGCAATGCTATTTAGAATAGCACCAAAAATATAACATGCTGAAAGATAAATCGGACAAAATTGTGCAAGACATGTACACTGAAAACTACAAAACATTGCCGAGAGAGATTAAAGAACCAAATAAAAAAGCTAAATAAATTATTAAAAATTATTAAACGAGATTCAATATTGTTATGATGACTCTGCTCCCTGGATTAATTTACAGAGTCGATGCAATCTCAGTCAAAATCCCAGCAACTTATTTTTTATAGAAATTGACAAGCTGATTCCAAAATTTTCATGAAAATTCAAAGGACCTAAAATATCTAAAACAATTTTGAAAAAGAATAACAAGCTGGAGAACTAACACTAACCAATGTCAAGGTTTATTATAATACTATAATAATTAACACAGCATTATATTGGCATAAAGATAGACATATAAGTGAATAAAACAAAATGAAGAGTCCAGAAATAGATTCACATATACATGAACAACTGATTTTTTTTTTACAATGGTGCAAAGGCACTTCAGTAGAGACACGATAGTCTTTTCTTCAAATGGTGCTGGAACAATTGAATATCTGCTATTGTTTTAAGAACTTTGATCCATATCTCATACCATAACAAAATTAACTCAGTATGCATCATAGACCTAAAACTATAAAATGTCTAGAGGAAAACATATGATAAAATCTTTGTGACCAGTTCCCAGATCCCTATTTTGGAGTGCCTCTTCTATAATGAAAAAACCACTGTACATGTAGGGTGACATCTGGCATCCATCGCATCAACCGGAAATGGGAGAATGAGACAGAGAGAACCCGTTTCATTATAGTAACTCTACCTCTAACTCAGAAACCTCATGTTTGATCTCAGGACAAAATAAATAAATATACATTAAAAATATTTAAATCATACCATATATACACCCCTTCCCCATCCTGGATAACTCCATTACTCTCATGGTCTTAACCACAATTTATCTTCTGATGATTCCCAAATTTATATTTGCAGTCCAGGCTTCTTGGTTTTCAGACTGGTATTTCCCATTAAACCCTTAATATACCCAGTAAGACATCCCACTGGTATTCAAACACAATATGCCCAGAACTGCTCTTGGTATCCTCTCCCACACACCTGCATATGTTTCTATGGAGGCATTGCCTCCACTTAGTCACCTCTGCTAGAAACTTGCTGATCAACACACACACGTGATAGTACAGGAGAGGCAAGAATCAGACATAATTCCAACATTCGTAACTAGAATGACCGAGAGTGGTTTATCATCAGCAGAAAAAAGTCCAGGGAAGGAACATTACATTCAGGACGGAAGATGCTGAGATTGTGGACATGTTAATTTCCAGGTGCTGGCAGGGCATCCAGGTGGAGATTTCTAGCAGTCAGTTGGAAATGCCACTGTACATGACAGACTGTTGATCTTGGTTACAGAAATGAAAGCTTGAGAGCTTTTCTGAAAAGTTTAAACTGTGGTTTGACAGAAATCATACTGTTTCTAAGAGGGAAAACACTCAGAAGCATTCGGCTGTGGAGGACAAATCATAAGGGAAGAAGAGAAAGAAAGGAGGAGGAGGAGGAGCAGTAGCATTGGGGCATGCTTTTTTGACCAGTTAAAGGACAGGCAGTACAAGCCAGTGTGTGTGTGTGTGTGTGTGTGTGTGTGTGTGTGTGTGTGTATGTGTGTGTTAGGTCCTTTACTAGATGTTTCTTGAATATATGACTTATTTCTTCTTCTTTGCCTGACAAAATATCTTTCCTCTACTTCCTGCTCCTTCTCTTACATACATCTACATATCTATAGAAACGTGTGTGTGTGTGTGTGTGTGTGTGTGTGTGTGTGTGTGTATTCCCTAATCCAGAAGCACCTTTATGGAGAAAGGAGTGTGGAGGACAAGGGCCTGCCTGTGGGTTTTCACTCCACTGCATTAGGAAGGCAGACAGTAAGGAATAGACTAGCAGAAAGTCTTCGGGCTCTGCCTGCCCTTTCTCATTTGTGCATTGATGCTGCAGAGTTGACAGCCTGCCTGAGAGAGGCTGAGGGGGTGTGTGTTCTGCATGTCTGGAATTTATTCCTTTGGCTCTGTAAGATGTGACACTGCATAATGGCCATGAAGAAATAATTTTGATCCTGTGACTATCTTGGCAAAATTTCCAGAAAGACATATGGACATAAGCTTCTGGACATTTGTAGCTGAGCCTTCCCTTTGGGACTGTCTTTTCAGGTCTGCTCTCACTTCTAGTCCTATGGCTCTCACTTTTGCTTTCTCCTGTTTTTACACAGGAGATAAAAAGCTGAAGTGTGTTCAATTGAAAGGATGAAAAATATTAATGTAAGAGCAAGTCATCATTATGACACATATCAATTTCTCACCTCTGAGACAGTGCGCAGATGCAGGGTTCTGGATATTAACCCAGCTGGGATTAGAGAAAAAGAGGTCTGGATGGTTCTATATACACACAGTGAAAAGAAGAGTTTTCACCATGCAGGGGTCCAGCATCCTCATCTATAAATTGACAGAGGTGATGCTGTAAAAACATGTTCTAGGAATGATAACTTGCTTAAGTATTATTCTTGCATCAAGCTGTTCCGTATCTATGATCCTAAATTTCAGGAATATTTGAAGAATTATTCATTTCTCATTGAAACAGGTTTCAACCTTTTTATTTTAAAATCACTTGATCTTAAGAATTCAAGACCAACTTGGGCAACATAGGAAGACATTGTCTCAAAATAGTAACAACAACAATAATAAAAATATTTGAGATAACACTATAAATCCAGCTATGTTTCCCCTAAGTTTCTGGGTATAATTTGGGAAGTAATCATATGTTAACTTCATCTAAGGCTTTCATTTTCCTTGATCCTTTTTTTCTTCCTTGAGAGTCTAATAGGGTCTCAGAAAAAAACTCAGAAAACACCAGAGTCTAGATCCTACTCCATGAGACCTAAAGTTGCCTTTTAAAATGAGCTCCCAGAAGAATGCCAGTCAAGAGGTCTGCCAGGAGCCAATCTTTATTCATTTATTAGTGTTCTGTGAATCCTCTTTGAGAAAATTCTTGGGAGTTGTACTATTGGGAAAAGAACAAAGAGACCGAAACTGTAGATTCAAGAGGTTCCCTGGAGTATGAGGTCTTCTTAACTTAGACCTCAAGTGGTTTTCCCCTAAGGAAACACTCAAAATCACCTTGCAGTCAGACTGCTAGAAAATTGCCTTGGCTGATGGTCAGCCTTAAAGGGACAGGCTTTGTTTTGTTTTATCTCAGTGGTCATCACTATCACTGTCTAAGCAAATGAATGTTCATGAACTTGGGCTGAGAAAATGAGTAATCAAGCACTTTTCTGCATGCCTATCCACATATAACCACACATGAAGTTGGTCTTAGGGAGCATGGTTATAGACTCAGAGAATTACATCTCAAGGAGTCGTCTGTTCCAGTCTCTAGAGCCTCAGAATTAGTGCATAGTAAGGTGCAGGTCAACGGGAAGATAAGCAGACTATCCGGACCTTAGATAATATGTGGGACATATACAAAATTCCCCTGCATATGTCTGAGCTAGAATGGAAGGATGTGCGTTCTGCAAATCAGTGGCTTTCTCCACATGGTTAGAAACAAGATTGCTGATAGGTCCCCAGTTTTACCCAATTGAGGCAAACTTTTTTCTTAGTTCTGGAACAAACAAGCCAGGAAAGGACCCTGACTGGTCTCACCTGGGCCTGAAGTCCCTTCCTTGAGGACCCAATAAGCCATGGCTGGGGAGGAGCAGGGACACACACAGGCTGTTGCACAGGGAAACTCATGTGGAGAAGGGGCTTGAGTTTGGCTTCGTGCTCTGCTGTTGCCACTTGCAAATTTTTAAGAATTTTTAATGGGGGATCTTAAATTTGAATTTTGTATTGGGCCCCACAAATTATGTAGCCAGCCCTGGCATTGCTCAGTTCAGCTCAGCAATCCCTAGTAGTGGTGTGGATGGGGTGAGTGGGGACAGGGAGCAATGGCTAGATGGTGGCCAGTACAACTAGCGGAGTTCTGAGAATGGAAAGGACATCAAAACAGGAGAGATATGGTTCTGGTCCTAGACGAATCTCACAGTTGAGTAGGACAGATTTTCTTTTCAAAAGTTGGATTCTCCAAACTCCACAAATCCAAGTGAGTATATTCATCTTGAGAGTGAATGAGAACATCCAGCTGCCATAGCAAAGTGGCAAATACTAAAAGAAAATATGGAGAGAATGTCTACCTGTGTTTTCAATATCACAAAGACTAGCTTTACAAACTATAAGCTAGTCTGCTATTAGAGATGGAATTAAGTCTCTTGTGTAACAAGAGTGACACCATTCTAGCACCAGGACTTACGATTACACACTGTCAAAAAGTTCTTTCTACCAAGGTCCATAATTACTAGGACAAAATAAGCCCTGGAATGGTGCCTGTATCCTCATAAGGCCTCAACAGAGTATAAATAGGAGAAGGAAGTTAAGCAGAAAAGAAAAGGAAGGAATGGGAGGGAGGAGGGAGACAACTCAACCATGTTCAGTTTCTCAAGGTGCGATCATTTGTCCAGGAAGGCAGTGAGTGGAAACTATAAAATAAAGGGTAAGCCATATTTAGAGCAATAAATTTTATGAAATGTTAATTGGGTTTACTCTCAGAACTCCCCTTTTCATTATTATGTTTAATACCAAACACTAAAAAATTAATCAGGAAATTCCATCTGGCCAACAATTTCAATTTATGAAATTCCTTTTGCTTCAGAAGATTAAAAGCAATCCCTTGGAGTGAACTGAACATTCCAAGACAGCCCCAAACAGCGCGAACAAAGACTCTAGAGTGTCATTTTCTTTTATATTGTAACATCTTTGAGTCACTTGCAATCTATAAATAAACTTGCATTTTACAGAAATCTCTCTACAAAAAGCAGCATCATGCAGGAATTCAACACATGAGACTATTTTTAAAAGTGTTTTGACTTTTAAAAATTAATTATAGGCCCTAAATAACATAGGAGTTATAACTTGGCTGACTACAAGTTTTGTGTTGCATAACAACTCTCTAAAACAATTCTGCTATCTCCATGCCTTAAGTGTAAGTCAATGTTAATTAAAGATTTTGTTGATTATGGGGGAAATGGAATCAGCAATATTCTGTGATCAATATAGTTTATCTTATTTCTTGTTTTCAGAGCTCTCGGGTTTCCTTAGGCATAAAATAAGAAGTTACTTGACAATAAAATGAGACCTTTGTAACAAAAGTCCTCTCCTTAAAAACATATGAAAGAGAAAAGAAAGGGAAATTTGGAGGGCAATGTTTATCTTGCTAAAAAGGTATGTTCAAATGTAGATCTATGAAACAGTAACATTATGAGTAATGAAAACTGGGCCTAAATATATTTGTCCAACTGGACTTATTGGTTGATCTTATGTGAAAGGATAACAAAGAAGAAGTCTTGATGTAGATCAGACTTATATGAAGCCATATACTTGGGAAGAATCATGATCTCTACCTTAGATAAAAAGGCATAGATAATATGATTTAGAAGTTAACAATATTTGGAAATTTTAGGCCTTGGCAAGTAAATGTTAACTGTTCTTTCAAGAGTATGTGGTTTAAAACTACAGGAAGAAAGGAAGAAATTTTTTCCTCTATCTTAATTGACAAGGATTAAATGCCCATCTCCTATCATGTTTTTGCTTTAGAAAAAAACATGTCTGGGTGATTTTCTTCTAAGAATTCCTTTGGAGTGGAGCAGACATCTGCTACAGTAACCAGAGACAGAACAAGACCTCAGATACACGACTCTTGTAACAGAAACTAATTGATTTTCTGTAATTTGGCCTGTCTTGCCACACTATATTTCAGACAGAGTGAAAATTACCACTTCCAAGCTTGCTGGTTTTTGACAATTGGAAATGAATAACATTTTTTAAAAAGAAGAGTAAACACAATATTTGATTCAATGGTGCCATAGAAATCCAACAAAAACACATACTTATTTTTATTTTTCAACTTTGTAGACAACTTCTATTAACTTACACAGTGAGAGGCATAGTTCATTTGATCCATGGCACAACAGACAAAATGCAAAGGGATATTATCACTTTGAAAAAGTGACACCTTCGCCAGGCATGATGGTGCATGCCTGTTGGGAGGCTGAGAAGGAGGATCGCAGGTTTGAGGCCAGCCTCAGCAACTTAGCAAGACTCACAGCAATCTAGCAAGACCCTGTTTCAAAATAAAAAAACAAAAAGGGCTACTGGTGTAGCCTGGAGGTAGAATGCCTCTGAGTTCAATTCCAAGTACCACAAAAATAAATAAATAAGCTAAATTAAATTAAATTTAAAAAGTGACATCTTCTATCTCTGTTGGGTGAAGAGAACACACAAAGATAAAGATAAGCCTAGCAGAAGTTTTTAGAAAGAGATTCAAAACAACATAGGCCAACAACAAAGAAGTGAACCACTAATCTAGTAACTACAATTGCCACATGGTGGGGCAATTGCAGTTATGTCCTCTTGCAGATCCCAAAAGAAAGGCCTCAGGCACCTAAAGTGGTAGTTGGCCTAGAGAACTAAGCAAGACAAATATTTTCTTTTCTAAACTCAAGACTCTTTATTTTGACATCTGCTAAGGACACTCAACTCTGAGCTACTGTAAGATGTCAAACTGACCCTCATAAATTGTGAGAACAATTCTTGAGATTGTGAGAGTTCCACTGTGGTAAGTGGATGATAATGCATTTTTTCAGTAAATCTATATAAAAATTTTCAAAATCATAGTTCTGAATCACTGTAAAATGATTCCAGAGATACCATACCAATATACTATGACAACCACAGTAAAGAGAACAGCGTTAGAGAATGAACACAAATAGAGTATTAGACTAGATGGGCCCTTGCTTGTTGAAGTGACATTTATATATTCTTTTTTGCCTTTTAAAAAAACACAGCATCCAGTGCCATTTTTAATGCAATTCTTCTCATTATTTTTAAAATCAGGAGAACTATCCTCTTATGTGAGAGGAGTGAAAAATACCTTTTCATAGCAAAGTTGATCTAAGTGTGTGATCAACATCAACTTGAAATCACTGTTGGGCCATCATCAAATATTCCGTGTGTGTGTGTGTGTGTGTGTGTGTGTGTGTGTGTGTTTGTACTGGGGATTGAACCCAGGGGCATTTTCCTTTGAGCTATACCTCCAGCCCTTTTTATTTTTTACTTTGAAATAGGGTCTCGCTGGGCTACTGAGTGCCTCACTAAATTGCTGAGGCTGGCTTCAAACCTGAGATCCTCCTGTGTCAGCATCCCAAGTACTGGGATTACAGGTGTGCACCACCATGCACAGTCAGATTTTAGTGTTGAATTAGAATCTAGTCAGACTCCAAAGAGACATGAATAATATCTGTGCTGGTCTTTCCCTTCCTAATTAGTATTCATGAATCACTGGGAATTTTTTTTCTCTCTGTCTCCATTTATCTCAGTAGTTGTACCATTTGATTGCTGCTTGATTTTAATTCAATTTGGCACCTCTTCATGGAGCACTACATTTACTCTCAATGGCTATACATTAAACTGCAGTGACCCCAAAGGCTCTACCACCACCAAGAGTTTGGCTTTTATTGCTTTGTGCAGCACATTCATTCTTGGTTCAAGAGCAGCCTAGATAGAGATACCAGCTCAGACATCGACAGACACTGATTACCTGGCAAGATGTGCAAGATAAGCCTTTCTGTTCTTGTCTGCACCACCCTGGTGAGTTCACATATTTTCCCTTTAGTTATCAAGCAGAAGTTCATTCACTGGGGAAAAGGTCTCATCAAAGTCCATGTGTCTCAGTGGGATAGTTCTTTGACAACATACTTTGAAACCTAAAAGCTCCTGATTATTATCTGTGCATGATCCTGAATTAAGATACTGCTTAGAGGTCAGGCATGGTGGCGCACACCTATAATCCCAGTACTTGGGAGGCTGACACAGGAGGATTGTGGGTTCAAGACCAGCCTCAGCAACTTAGCAAGACTTTCAGCAACCTAGTGAGACCCTGTTTCCAAACAAAAAATAAAAAAAGGGCTAGGGTGTACATCGAAGATAAAATGCCCCTGGGCTCAATCCCCCGTACCATACATACATAAAAAAGATACTGCTTAGAAGTGTGTGTGTGTGTGCGTGTGTGTGTGTGTGGAGGGGGGGTGTAGAGTCTCTAACTTTGAGGACCAAATACTCAATTCCAAAACACAAAAGGGAGATTGTCTTAGTATGCAGCAGGGATCTGATCACATGCAAAAACAGCTTACAGAAACTCAGAGTTTACTGTGTTCTACCACCCATTACTTGCAACTCAGGAGTATCTTTCGTCAAATAAGTGGTGAGTCAGTCAAGGGGACGTGTGCAGGTGGAGATTTTTCTTACACATAATTCCTGTTTGTTCCCAGGGATTAGTCAGACTGCTAGAACACAAAACACCTGGGAAAACATCAAGCCATCCCTTGAGATCAACTAGAAGAAGGACAACCAGAGAGAGATTACAGTTCCTGGGCCAGGCCTAATAGCAGCAATGTGCTGGAATCATCTCCCGGGATGGCAGTTCATCTCTACCAAAGCATTGGACAGGGCATTCTATTTCTTTGCATTGGAAAGGAAGAAAGAGTTATAGATTTCTTTGCCTCCAAGCAATCTTCTGGAGAAAGCAATTGTTCCCTCAACATCCGTATTTTATCAGAATCAAGACTTTAATGGAAAAATAAAAGGAAATGAATCCTGTTCTCCCAATTGCTCAGCAGGCATGTATTCCCAGTCTTTCTTTTCCCCCTAATGACACTTAACTGGATCTTAAAGTGTGGGTTTTTCTAAGAAGAAACTTTGTGTTTTCAGAATAATTTTTTCAAAAACAGAACCTACTCTAGTTTCAATGTTCTTCCTACATCAAAACGATCTTGTCAATTTTTCACCATATGTCCATCATCTTAAGTGAATTTTTGTTGTTGTTTTATTTTGAGAGAGAATTTATACTGACCTAGCTACCTTCCCTCCCTACTATGGCATGAAATTTCAACAGCAGGCTGGTTTCTATAGCCAAAGAACAGATAGAAACTAACAAGAAACACAGAAATCAAACTCACCACTGTGTTAAGAAATACTAAGATAATCATCTACGTCCAGTTGTGCTGAATTACAAGGGGTATTCTGCTTATTCATCTGCTAAATTTTCTTAAAGTATTGCCTTTGTTTCCATGGGACAAAAGTAGTTAATCAAATAAAAGGGTAATTCAAACAATTTTAAGACTCAAAAATGCATACAAATATATTTTGAGATACAATGCCATGAAAGTAGAAACAATTTCCTTTTAATTTTACTTGAAAGTCTAATGTGTCCACGAAAACCATTTATTTCATCTTAAAAAGCAGAAATTTAGAATCACTTACATTATTCCTTCTCCATGTACCCATGTTACTGAAGAAGTTAAAAAAACCACAAATGATGTTTTCATATTATTTCCCCCATTGCAAAATAGTGAAAGGATGAGAAAGGGGATGCTTATAATTAACAGAACTTACCTTTGGAGAAAAAATGATTTGTGTTAAAAAAATCAATGTGTTTATATGGAAACCTGGGGATTTTGAATCACATACAGAGGTGAGCCAGTCCATTCCAACTCTGACAGTCAAAGACTCTCTGAAGAATAATAAACAAAACCAAGCATGTTATTTTAGACATACTTCCTAACTATACCATTTATAAATAACAACTTAAAATTCTGCCCTCGCTTACATATCTCCTTAAAATCTCGTTCTAAATCTATTTGTATTGTGTCAATGATGTAGATAAAGAGCTGAAAAACTGTCCCTGGAAAAATGTTTTTGCTAGAAACTCTGTCCTGCTACCTCCTGAGCTCCTTGAAAATGAAAATCTCTGTGTCTTCCAGATGACAGCCACCTTGTCGGTAGAACCAAAATAGCTCTCAGCTAGAGAGCTGTCTGTCAGGAAAATTTCTGACAGATATCATATTTGGCACTCAGAAGGAAGGAAAGAAATTGTCCCATGGAAGGAGATTTGGTGGGAGAACTTCCCCAACTGAGGAGCAAGGCAGGAGGAGCCTTTGGAAAACAGTACCCTTCTAGACACTAGATCAACAGGCATTTCTGGAAATGACAGATAGTCTTGGAAGAGAGGGGAACCAGAAAAATGGGCGATAAGTTCTTATTCCCACCAATCTCTCTTGTGAGACTTCAAAAGGGCCATGATTAGATATAACATGCATCAAACTTGGAAGGACTCCATTTGTGAAAGGAATCAAATACATTTTCATGCATAGGATTTTCTCTCCCTCTAGTGGTGGGGTGGGGGCCTTTGGCGTGATAGACTGTCACTGCGTAATACTGCTTCATAAACAAAGACCTAGGTTTTCTTCCATCCTTTCTAGTAGTTTTCAAAATACTCCCAACACTCCATGTGAGGAAGTGAATTGCCTCTTAAGAATGCTGATTAGTGGTAAGGTGGCAAGAGTCTCTCACTCTCTGTGGCTAGAGATATAGGATTCCTTTCTTCTCTGTAGTCTTATCAAAGGTGAAACCATCCTGTGCTCATACGCAACTTTCCCCACCCCTAGTATGGGCCAGAAAAACCTCAGGAGCTAAGAAAGAGAAAGCAAACTCACCTACAGGAAAGGTGGAAAATATGGAAACTCAGAAGATAGGGAGAGGCACTAATATAAAAGATCTAAAGGAATGCTCTGAACTTGATATAAAGGGCAATAATTAGAGATAATTTTTTCAAGAGGTCTCCACTTTTACCTCCCAGTCATTGTCATTTCTCTCATTTTCATCCTTAGTCATTGAAAATACCTTGTTTAGTCCTTTTCTGTTGCTGTGACCAAAATACCTGATATGAACAACATAGAGGAGGAAGCGTTTATTTGGCTCATGGTTTCAGAGGTATAGTCCATAGTCAGCCAACTCCAAGGCAAAAATCATGGTGGTACAGCATGTGGCAAAGGACAGTAGCTTGTCTCATGGTAGCCAGTAAGCAAAGAAAGTGACAGGAAGTAACCAAGGACAGATATAGTCCCCAAGGCCACACCCCCAAGTAACCTACCTCCTCCAGCCATGTTTCACCTGCCCAAGTTACCACTCAGGAAATCCATTCAAAGTATTAATCCTTCAGTGGATTTATCCATTGGTGAGATTTAGAGTCCTGCTTCAATTATTTCCACCCCTAAACATTTTTGCATTGCCAATACATGTACTTATCCAGGGAACATTCTATATTCATTTATTTTACTTTATTCTACCTTCTACCTTTGAGCTACACCCCCCAGCCCGATTTTATTTATTTGGAAACAGGGTCTCACTAGGTTGATGCATCTCACTACTTGCTGAGGCTGTCCTTAACCTGCGATCCTCCTGTCTTAGCCTCCCAAGTGAAGGGATTACAGGCGTGCACCACCACGCCCAGCTTCTATATTCAAACCACAATACTTCTGGTGTAGCAATTTGGATCAGTTAATTCTGAATGAAAAGTAGAAAAGGAAGAAAAAGTAAATGGTGACCATTTAAGGAGAGTAATTAAAATTTCCTACTTCCGTATGGAGGAATTGCATTGCATAATACCATAACATTGCATAATACCATGTACAAGAGCATTAATGGAAATAGATCATAAATTGCAGTGAACTAATCAATAGGTTATTGATCAATAACTGAAAATTTTGTGTGAAATATGCAGAGTATGCAGGTTTTCCCCCCTGCTCTATTCTCAGAGTTAGGCGTCAATGATGACTACTTGACTTCTCTTCATGGATGTCTCCAAGGCAACCAAACTCATCCATTTTCACTGTAAACCTGTTCCTTTTCTGGCTTCCTTATCTCAGGGAATAACTACATTAGCCATCCAGTTATGCAAGCTGAAATCCAGAAGTTACTTGATCCCCCTTAGTCTTCCACCATCATATCCAATGTGCCCTCCAGTTCCTCAATCTTATCTCCTAAATCTATTAAGGTCAATTTGTCTTTGCCTCCATTGCCACTCTCATTCCTTATCTCTCTTCTAAACCACCATGCCGAATGGCATCCACTCTGCTCTTTGTCAAATGCATTCCCCACACTGCACTGTTTCATTCAACAAATACTTTTGAGGGGCTTACTTTATACCCTGGAAATACTGTGCTGAATAACGGAAAAGGAGCAGCTGTGGAAACAGAAGGTAAACACTAGATAGTGATAAACGCTAAGTGAAGAATTAAAATAGGATGACAAAATAGAGAATGGCTATTCTAGACTATGTGTTCAGATACAAGGAATCAGTGGGAGTGTCAATCAGGAGTACAAGTTTTTTTATTTATTTATTTATTTATTTATTTTGCGGTACCGGGGATTGAACCCAGGGGTGTTCTACCTCCGCGCTACACCCCCGGCCCTATTTTTTATACTTTATTTTGAAACCGGGTCTCATGAAGTTGCGGAGGGCCTCACTAGGTAGAGAGAGAGAGAGAGAGACAGGGGGAGAGAGAGAGAGAG
>PVJS01052451.1:0-13610 GCA_004027185.1 Glis glis
TCCTCCTCCTCCTTCTTCTTCCTGGGGATTAAACCCAGGGACATTCTACCTCTGAGCGACACCCCCAGCCCTTTTTATTTTGAAACAGGGTCTCTCTGTGTCCTGCCTGACTAGCTTCTTAATTTACATTTTCTGTGAGACCTGCTCTAGTTGGAGACATTGGCAGAGAGGTTTGAGACAGAAGCCAAATGCAAGGGACTCCCCCATTACCTTTCATAAACACTCGTGACCTGATGGCGAGCTGAGCCAGTGCCGGCCAAATGGTTTGGGGTGCAGACTCCACACAGCTTATTCTATCTAGGTGACTTTAGCTTCTTCGATATACCTTGTAATCAAAGTAAAGTGCAAGAAGGCATTTCTTTCAGTTTTCTGAAAGTGTTTTCAGCAAAACCCATGACAAAGACTTTATTTTTCCATATATTGTTGAGATCTGCAAGAACCAGAAGGAGATAGGTGCCACTTCAGCTGCGGGAGCCTGAGCCCTGGTGGCAGCACTTTCTCCAAATGTCACACAAGGATCAGGACAGGTGACGGCCCAGCCTGCAGGGAGCCTGTCTCTGAAGCAGCCCTGGGCTCTTGCCCAGCAGAACCATGTCCTCGTTTTCCTGTGTGCTCCTAGGCTCTAATTGGTTTAAGATCTTGGATGCTGGGGTGTGTTCTTTGATACACCCCCTGTAAAGGGGCATTGATTTAGCATTTGAGTCAGGCACCATTCTAAGGGCTTTGCATGTATTAACTAAGATTTACAAATTACTGGAGGCTGTTAATAAAAAGACTCAAGGAGTGTAAGGGTGTGCATGGTGTTCCTTTGCTCCTAATAAAAAAGCAATAATTATATTTTATATATATTTGCAAGTGAGGGAAAACTTCTGGATAGGTGGCCAAAAAAATGGTATAGTGGTTGTTTTTGAGGAGATGAACCAAGGGACCATGGTGTGGAAGGGAGCCTTTTTTTATTATTATACCTTTTCTCTGGATTATTTTTGACCATGTGGGATGTATTGGTGCTTCAATAAAAAATACTACATTTATTGTCAAAGAGAGCAAAATGAAAACTTTATAGGCCAAGACAATTTTATGGATCAGATCCTGGAGTAGGCAAGTTGTTGGTAATGGGGTTGGCGGGGCGCAGGGTGGGGGGGGGAGGCTTGCTATCCTGGAGACTAAGAAATAGCTCTAACCTCAAATTAGAAGCTATAAATTCTAGGAAGGAGAACTAGAAATAGCAGCGAAATTCCACTTGACACAAACAAGCTCAAACGAGAAATGTGAGATTACACCTGTAACTTATGCACGATGTATGTGTCATTGTACTCCCAAGATTTCCTCATCCTCCGAGACAGGCAGGCCTCACTTCCCCGTATGGTGAAGCTCAGACCTTGCTGATGAAAACCAATGATGCAATTATTATTACACTCAGTCAGGATACTGGCCCATTCATCTGGTCCTCAAATATATGTATATGGAAGTCACTGTGTTGGTGTTGTGAGGGAGCCAAGGTGGCTGGGACCCAAGCCTGCCACTCCAAGAAACCCACACTTGTACAAAGATAACACAGGCACCAAAAGCTCCAGGGGAGTGGACAGTGATAAGGACTGTGGGGAGAATAGATGCAGGGTGATGGGGTTTCCATTGCTGAGGCTGACCTGGAACCTGTGATCCTCCTGTCTCAGCCTTCCAAGTACTGGGATCACAGGAGTGAGCCACTGCATCCAGCATAATGGGATTTTAGAGAAGAGCAAGATTACCTTAGTCAGGAGCAATTGGGACATTCAAAAAGGGCTCTGCTTGTCTTTGGGATTTTGGTAGGGGGAAGAGGATATCCCACACAGAGAGAGTTGCTTAAGTAAGAAATGGGAGTCAGCTGCATTTCAGGAAAGTACATCTGGTTGAAACGCAGGGCGCTGGGAAGGGAGTAGAGAGAGCTGACTGGAAGGTTGGGCTGCATCAGTGTGCAAGGTCTTGAGCTCCTTCAATGTAAGCAGTGGGGACCATTTACTGTGCTGGGCAGAGGAGTGGTAAGATTTGGACTGCAGCAGAGTGGAGGGGAAGAGTTGAAGAAGGGCCTAGGAAATGGACCTGGAGGCTTGGGACTTTCTAGTCCAGCCAAGAGTTAATGGGAGTAAAATCAGTAGGAAGAAGAGGAGTGGCCATTCAGGACCACTGGTTCACAGGGTGTGGAGCAGAGGAGAAGTGACCACTGATGGGGCTCAGGAGATGGGAAGCAACTGGTGAAGCTTGGGTCTGGTTGCTCAGGAGGACACAGGTGGAATGGGCAGGTTTAGTGGCAATGGTGCTAAGGAAGATGACCAGTAACCTGGGGGCCTTGCACAGCATACAAGTTTGAGGCTGGATTTGGAGAGAGAAGCTGGAGGTATGTGGGGGAGTGAGCTCTATAGTAGGAAGAGTTGAAGACCAGAGAATAGATGATCTTTGCTATTAGAGGTTTTTGAAAGAACAAAAGAAGATCAAAGAGGCGAGAAGATGGAGCAATAAAGAGCATGGAGTCACACAATATTAGTTTTGGAGATTTAACATGAGAGTCTGTGAAAAAAACATCCTCCCACCCCAACACTAGAGGTTGAGGAGAACAAGGTGCCTTGTTAAAGCAGCTAAAAGGTTGCTGGGGTGTTTTTTAGTGAATGTTGGGTGAAGAAAACCAAACATTTAAAGGTTAATTTGCAAATTTCAGAACCATAGGCCTAATTCAACCAGAAGAAGTATTTTATTTGACCCTTGATAACTTAAAAAAATCCAATCAATGTCTAATGTTAAAAATGGTAGATTTTATGAGCCGGGCATGGTGGTACACACTTGTAATCCCAGCACTTGGGAGGCTGAGACAGTAGGATCGCAGGTTCGAGGACAGTCTCAGCAAGTAGTGAAACTCTCATAAACCTGGTTAGACCCTGTTTCAAAATAAAAATGAAATAGGGCTGGGGGTGTAGTTCAGAGGTAGAATGCCCCTGGGTTCAATCCCCAGTGCCCCCCAAAGGTAGATTTCACATAAAAACCTATCATCCCAAATCCAAGTGCTCTTTCCCTCCCCACCCGCATTCCCTGGCCTCTTTCCTTAGGGCCAGTGTCTGCGGGAGCTCTGGTGGGATGTTGGGGGAGGTTCTCGTTTGTCTCCCCAGCCGGGCCCTGTCACTCCTGCTGTCAGTCTGTCTGCACCTTTGGTTGAAGCACGTGGAGGTGGTGAGGAAAGGTGGCTTATGCACACAGATTACTCCTTCAAAAGCATGGCCAGGTGCAGTGAGAGAATCCCTGGTGGTTGTTAAATGAGGCTACACCCTGCCTGCTGCAGTGTCTGCATTTCCTAAGATCTGATCTCAGAATCTGGAGTTCAGTCTGGTGAAGCCATCCAGCTCTCTGGAGCGCACCATAGAGAAAAGGTGGCACCATGTGGAGTGGTTTTAAATGTACACATTGGTGAGAACCAGGAGTGGGCTTCCATGTGGCCAATTATGTGGAGAATGTCATGGAAAACTGAGATCATTGACAACACATTGCAGATTCATTTCCACGTTGGCTTGTTGGTTTGGTCCCTCTTTCTGATAAATTGGTGGCCATAATAACTGGTCAACTCATTCATCCAGTTTGGGTACGGTGTGGGCTGTGTTATAGAATTGCTGTGGGCAATAGTGAAGATGTGAAAGGAAGTGTGTTCAAGGTAAATAAAAGAATCATAAAGCTTCAGAGAGGAGCTTGCAGATTTGTGGCAAAGGGAGAGACCAAAATGATTTTCTCAGGAGGCTAGCAGGGGGAGCATTGTTGAAACGATGGATCCCACTGGCTCTTGGGGGGAACTGAGACCACTGAGTATGGATTGATGGTGGCTGGGAGTGAGGGGCAGGAAAAGAAGTGAATAAATATAGAAATATAGGCCGGGCGTGGTGGCGCACGCTTGTAATCCTAGTACTTGGGAGGCGGATACCAGAGGATCTGGGTTCGCGGCTAGCCTCAGCTACTTAGTGAGGCCCTTTGCAACTTCGTGAGACCTGGTTTCAAAAATAAAGTATAAAAAATAGGGCCGGGGGTGTAGCTAGGAGGTAGAACACTCCTGGGTTCAATCCCCGTACCACACACAAAAAATATAGAAATATAGGAAGCCATATAATCAGATTTCAGAATTCTAGTCCCTATAGTGAAATCTTTTTAAAAGTTTCTTTTAAAAATAGTTACACCAGACAAAGGAGGAGAAACCTTAGTGGAGTGAAGGAGGGGACCTAACTGAGGGAGACGGGAGGGGGGAGGAAGACTTGAAGAAGGAAACACCTCAATGTTCATGATGTACATACACAAACTTATCAAAGCCAACCAATGTATTGAGCATGGGAAGGTGGGGAGAGAGAGGGAGTGGGGTGGGAACTGGGGGAGGGCTCAACGAGTGCTGTGTGCATGTATGCCTCTATCACCCTGAACTTCATCAAGATATATGATTACAATGCACCAATAAAAAAATTAAAAAAATAGTCACATAAAGTGATAATTTTAAGAACCTTTCTCTGGGATGTATGAATTGTTTTGAGGATTGTCAGTATACATTTCAGGTAGCACAAAACACTTTCTGTTTGCACACTGTCGTTGGTCTGGTGTGAACACCACATTGTTGTGCATTTGTGGCAACCTTCAAAAGAATAGATTTCTCATGTGATAGAGCTTGACCCATTACTTTAACTTTTGTTTTAGTTTTTCTATCAGTCATAATTGGGTAACATTGTTGCTCATATCTACTGAAGAGAGTGGATGTATTTACATCTCATTCAAACTACTGAGTTAGCATTCAAAAATCAAAAATAGTAGGGATGCACACTAACATATGATTATGCCCATGGCTTCTCCTCCCTCAGGCTTTGTTCCCTTATTTTAAACTGTGGAGAACTGAGGGTGGGGTGGAGTGGCCAGATGGTTTCTAAAGTAACTTCTTGAAATGTTTAAGAACATGTCAACAAGATAGGATGGTATGTAGGACTAAGTTTGAATGTCACAAAAATAAGAAGGCAGTCATACAAACTTCTGAGACTGAGGTTTGTATTTATTTTTTTGTTATGAAAACTCGGCCATTTGGTTTCATGACTCTTCTGAATTTCAAAAAGACAATTACTGTCCATTACATGTTTAAAGCTCCTGATAGCTAGGATATACATTTATAGGCTCACTTCAGTAGAACCTTTAGAGATCACAGAGGGACCTTGAATGATCAGTGTAATTTTACTCTTATTTTGTAGGTCTTAGGACATGACATCACTCCTTTAGGTTCATTGTTTTTCCTTCCTTGTTTTCCTGTGCACTGTGGGATGCTGCTCCTGTCTGGATCTGTCACAAAATCCCATGAATAGGATGTGTCTTTCCTGGAATAACCCCACTCTGTGTCCCTGCAGGAACTGAAACTGTCCCAGGAAATTCCTTAGGGAATGTTAAAGGTCTCAGTTTTGTGGTTTTACCTATTTTCCCTCTTTGGAGCAGTCAGCCTCTGAGCACTGTCCTATTATTGATCACAGTTGCATTGAGGGCCACCGTGTGTGGGGGAACTGGGAGAGAGTAAACCTCGCTGACCCCATCTGGGGTTTGCCCTTCGGTGGGCAGAATATTACACTTTCCAAATCAGCAGACTGATGTCATCCACAGAAAAGGTGTCATCCGATGCTATCCCATTGGGTACATCATGGATTTGGTAGCCTGCCTTTGTTTCTGTCTGCTCCCACCAGAGTCACTCTGCAGAGGAGTGCGTCTCTAGCTGGCTGACTTACTGCAGGTCATAAGGGATGGTGGTGAACTCTGGTTTCTTGTGGGCATGTCATCTGAATCCCATGGCTGGACATGCTGTCATTTAATCAGCTGCTTTGTTACCACATACTGTGTACCACTGGCTTCCCTTTCTGGTATGAGGAAATCCTGATGTGCTACACTTAGGAAATGGGACTAGAAATGAAACAGGATTCTCCTTTGCTGACTCTGTGGAACTGGGGTGACATGGCCTGAGAAGACCCTGGTAGCTAGTGATGTAGAAGTTTAAATTTTATAAGATAGGTGTGTGTGTGTGTGTGTGTGTGTGTGTGTGTGTGTGAGAGAGAGAGAGAGAGAGAGAGAGAGAGAGAGAGAAAGAGAGAGAGAGAGAGAGCGATTTAGAAGGATGGGGATTTTCTCTTGGCCACTTTGTTGAATTTCTACATATAGGGTATGGTTTAGAAATCATTGCACTATATTTTAGTTAATTGCTTTTTTTTGGCTCTGGGACCTATTTTATATTTTATTTTGAAACAGTGTCTCACAAAGTTGTGAGGGCCTCCCTAAATTGTTGAGGCTGGCCTTGAAAATGCAGTCTTCCTGTCTTAGCCCCTGAGTATGGGGATTACAGGCATACACCACCATGCCCAGCTTAGTTGATCACTGTATTAAACAAATATGTGGCTATCGTGGTATTGCATAACTCTGCATTGTGTCTATAGAGGTTCTTGGTCAGTTTAAGTCAGAAGGAGAGAGACTTGCTTTCCTGCCCACGGTTTCTCTGACAAGTGTATGGTATGTGACAGTATTATCTCACTGCAACCAGGGAGCATAACCATTATCCTTGTAAACACTAGCATAATGGTAGAAGTCCTGCTGCTGAATTTCTATAGGATGTCCTTTGGCTACTTCATTCAATATATCCAGAAATGGCACATCCTTTTTACTTTCTAATGTAATTATGGAGGTGTCAGTCCATTTTGTGCTGCTCTGGCAGAATACCACAGACTGGGTAATTTATAATAAACAGACATTTATTGGCTCACAACTGTGGAGGCTGGGAAGCACAAGATCAAGAGTCTGCATCTGGTGAGGGCCTTCTGGCTACCTTGTAACACGGCAGGAGCCATCACGTGGGTGCAAGAACAAAGCCTCATGACCTCATCACCTTTGAAAGGACTCACCTCTTAGCACTGTTGCACTGGGGATGAAACTTCCAATACACGAGCTTTGGGAACACATTCAAAGCATAGCAGAGGGTCCTTGCCATTCCTTTCAAGTTTGACCTCTTTATCTAAATATAAGTGGTTTCTTAGAATCTAGGCAGAGGGACTGGGGAGATGGAAGATGGGCATGGTCCCAGAAAGACTCAGAGTTGACTTTCTGTCCATCTAGTCACTGAGTGCATGGCTTTCCCTGAGGCACTTTGGCTCCCAGTTGTATGTCTGTGCACTTGGGAAAAAAATGTTTACCCTTAAAAAACAATCTCACAAGAGAATTCAAAATAGGAATATCTATGGGAGGCTGCTTTTACATAAAGGGAATTGTAAATATAGTTATTTCCACTTCCCACATGCACAGCTGTCCAGATTTGTCAACTGATTTCAGAAGTTTGAGACACTCTGAGTGAGGGAGGGCTGACTGACAAGACAAGACATAATGCTGTTCTTGAGTTTGCCCTGATGTGGTAATAATTAGAATGACCTTGACCAGCGATGGTGTGAGCAAGCATCCCTGTCTTGTTCCTGATTGTTGGGGGAACATGTTCAATATATCAACATTAAGTCTGATGTTACTTGTAGGCATTTCAAAAGATGGTCTTTGTCAGAATGAGGAGGCTCTTTTCTATTCCTAGTTTTCAGATCATTTTTGTAATGATAGTTTTTGTCGAAACCTTTGCTGCATATATGGATATGAGTCTATTATTTTTCCTTTATTTTGTTAATATGGCAAATTGCACTGATGGTTTTTGAGTGTTAAACTAATTTTGCATTCCTAGGATAATACCCATTTGGTTAGAAGATATGATCTCCTTTTTATGTTTCAGATTTTTATTTACTAATATTTAAGGCTTTTTCATCTATCTTCATGAGTGATATCAATCTGTAAATTTCTTTTCCTGTAACATCTGTTAGATTTTCATATTGGGTTTAGGCTGGCTTTAGATTTCTAGAAAGAGTTTGTGTAAGATTTCCTTAGATTTTGGTGAAACACATTAGTAAATTTATCCAGGCTCTTGACTTTATCTGTGGTAAGTTATATTTATTTATTTTTGGTACTGGGGATAGAACCTAGGGGCATTCTATCTACAAGTTATACCCCAGCCCTTTTAAAATTTAATTTAATTGTTTTAAATTTTTGAAACAGGGTCTCACTAAGTTGCTGAGGGCCCTGCTAAATTGTAGAGGTGGGCTTTGAACCTGAGATCCTCCTGTCTCAGCCTCTAAATATGGGAATTATGGGTGTGCACCCCCACGCTTGGCTTGTGGTAAGGTTTTAATCACAAATTTAATTTTCTTCATAGGTTAAATAGATAACAGATAAATTTAATAAATTCAATAAAACAAATTTAATAAATAAATACACTTAGATTTTTGTATTTATTGTCATACTTTGATAAGTTGTATTTTTAGATATTTGTCCATTTCCTTTGAAATGCCGAATTTGTTTAGATGACTTATTTTGTAATATGCTCTCATTATTACTTTAATAATGGCTATAGAAACTAAACTAATAGCCCCTCTTTAAGCCTGTTAGTGGCAACTTGTGTTTTCTATTGTTTCTTTTGATTGATCTTCCTAGAGATTTTCAATTGTGTTAATGTATTAAAACAGTATTTGTTTTCTGCTCTTACTTGGGTTGAGTATTTGACTCGCTTCAGTTTGTTATTTTAGAGATCTGCTTCACAATGAGGGCATTGTAATAAGTAGTGATAGCTAAGAGCTAATAGTAAACTATTTATTAAACTTCCTAGTAGGGTGTGTGTGTGTGCCATGCACTTTAACAGGTCATCTGTAATCTTCCATGCTAGGTTGCTATTATTTTACCAATTTTGCCAGGCTGAACTGGAGGTTTGGAGAGGTTACTTGACTTGCCCAGGGTCACACAACTACCTTTGGATGACCAGAAATTTGGAACCTGCTGGTGGGCAAAGCTATTTCCAGTTGAGTTGATGGATCTTACTTCTGTTGTTTCCAGGTTATACCTAGCCTGCCAATCTCATTGATGAGCTCTTCGGACAGAATGTCCTTTCATCTCCTCTGTCACAACACACCCTTCCTAATTCAAACCTCTGCAAAACACTCAACAACTCTTCAAAGCTATTAGTAGTCTGAACTTACCTGACTTGGATTAACCTGTCCCATTGCAGGTTTTGCACTTACCACGAGTCTGCAGATGAATCCTGAGAGCATGAGTTCATCCTTCAAGAAAATCAATTAATAAGTACTTATTAGTTTTTCAAATAAGAAGTTACATATTTAATGGTTTATCCCTGTCTAATTCAAAAAGCATACCAGGCAGCTTAAAGCAACATATGTAACCCCATGCTAGACACTTCAGGTATATCAGTCTTTTTTCCCATGGGATAAAGATTATTTTCCTTTCCAAGTCCACACAATGAGAAAGGAGCAGGTTCAAATCCACGTGTCCTTTCTCCAATGACCAAATCTTTTTATCACACCCACCTGCCTCAGAGCAAAGAAAATAATTAAAAATATAAATCATACAGAAGTTGTTTTTAATATCAATATATCAATTACAAAATATCCCTTCTACATTAATGTTTGGAGATGAGCATTAAAATTTGCTCTGAACTTCCTGGAAGAAAGAAAAGAGGAGGGGGAATAGAGAGAGAATGAGAGAGAGAGAGAGAAAGAGAGATTCTTAAGCAATTTAACCATAAATTTCCAATGGCAAATTTGATGAGGAATTTTTTACTGAACTAAAAAGTCAAACTAAGCCACTAAAAAAAATCGAAGTCACTGTTATCTAATTTCAAAATGAAGTGTGTGTGTGTCTGTGTGTGTGTATGTGTGTGTGTGTGTGTGTGTGTGTGTGTGTGTGTGTTACTGGGGATTGTACCCAGGGGCATTCTACCTTTGAGCTATACTCCCAGCCCTATTTTATTTTTTATTTGGAAACAGGGTCTCACTCAGTTGCTGATAGCCTTACTCAGTTGTTGAGGCTGGCCTCAAACCCACAACCCACAATTCTCCTGTCTCAGCCTCCCAACTACTTCAAAATGTTTTAAAAGTAGATTATTTAGAGCACTGAGTTAAATTACACCCCACTCTACCCCTTAAGGAACAGGTCTTAAATGCCAATCTGCAGATAATACTACATTTTTAGAAAAACCTATTGATCAAGCTAGGCATGGTGGCACACTCCTTTGATCCCAGTACTTGGGAGGTTGAGACAGGAGGATCACAGATTCAAGACCAGTGTGTGGTAATTTAGCAAGGCCCTGTCTCAAAATAAAAAATAAAAAGGGCTGGTGGTGTAGCTCAGTGGTAGAATGCCCCTGGGTTTAATACCTAGTACTAAATAAATAAATAAATAAATAAATGATAAATGAATAAAAGCCCTACTGATTAAAAAGTCCCTGTAATATATGTGTCCTATACCATAATCCTGTATCTCTCTCTCTCATTTTTTTTTTTTTTGCAGTACCGGTACAGGGGCGTTCTACCTCCGTGCTACACCCCCAGCCCTATTTTTTTATATTTTTATTTTGAAACCGGGTCTCACGAAGTTGCGCAGGGCCTCACTAGGTAGAGAGAGAGAGAGAGAGAGAGAGAGAGAGAGACAGGGAGAGAGAGAGAGAGCTGAGGCTGGCCGCGAACCCGGATCCTCCGGTCTCCGCCTCCCAAAGTACTGGGATTACAAGCGTGCGCCACCACGCCTGGCCCTGTATCTTTTAATGTTATATATTTTGTCTCCATCTCTGGATTATAAACTTCTTGTAAGTGGAAACCCCTCTTCTGGTTTTCTCAGATCCTTCCAGGGAACTTAGGATCAGGTCCATTATACGCTCACTAAATGGTGGTAAAGAGTCAAAATGCTTTGGGCTGCCGGGGAACCAGCCAGAGTGAACAGGGAGAAAATGAAGCTGACATTGTACTGGCAGGAGAGACACCTGCGTGAGGGTGACCCAGGCTCACAGCCTGTGTCTGCGGCGGGACTGACTTCCACGTTAGCAACCCCGTAAGGAGAGATACAGCCCTTCACCTCCCCTCCACCAGGCATGGGGGCACTTGGCAGGGTCATAAGGACGCGGTGACCCACCGTGACTTCAGGTTGGGGTGGATATTCAGGCAGATATTTGTTTTTGAACAACCAGACAGGCTGTCTCCTGAGATCTGACCCAAACTGGAACTTGGAGGAGAGTCAGCTGGCCTTGATTCAAAATAGACAAACTGAAACAATGCAGATAGGCAGGGGTGGGGGTGGGGAGGAACCTCAGGACCCACAGAAATGCTTACTCACCTTCAGCCCCAAGTCTGAAAACCCTTAGTATGAGCGTGTGAGCAGCCAGAGTCCCCTGACACCTGTACTACACAGAGCCACAAACACAGGGTTTTTAATGAGGACAAAGAAGAGGTAAAAATCTACAAATACTATTAAATGATATTGCAGCCATGTGGACATGTCACAAGCCACAGGTGGACATGACAGAAGCATATTCCCAAGGCAGAAGGCTCTTAGTCTGTAGATAATTAGACTAACTCCTTAGAAAAATCCTAACGATGCCATCTGTTGAGTGTTGACTGTGACCAGAATGTTAGGCACATCCAGTTGTCTGGACTCAAGTGAGGAAAAATGTAAGGTCCCCAGAGACGGGAGTTAATAGAGGGGACGGCTGGCACAAAGGCGTTGTTCAATTCAACAATACTCTGAGAGCAGGTGGTCTGCTAAGGCCACCCCGGCCCAGTGGACCTGAACATTCTTCAGTCCTGTTTGGGTCAGGCAGCAAGAGTTAGCTTGAAGCACAGTGGCCAAGTTGATTCTCTGGCTTCTCTGTCTTTATCTGTGTGTGTGTGTCTGTCTCTCTCCCTCTCTTTGTCTCACATATACACATTTGTAGTGGGACCACAAAGAGGATAATGTGGTTTAACTTGCAGGGCCTTCAACCAGAGCTTCTTTGTTAGTGAAAAGCAAACAAAACAATCTAGACACGGGGTCAGCTTGCTCTGGAATGCAGAATTGTTTGTCGCTGGTCAAACAGCCACCCGATGCTGGGTTTACACGATATTTCAGCAAAGCGAAACAATGAGGACGTTTACCATTAACTCCAGGCTTGAGCCGTAAAATCAGAATGGGAGAGATCAGGGTCACCAAGTCTGATCCCCATGGCCCTCAACAAACAACTCTGCCTGCAGCAAAATGACTACTTGGACCAGTCGTCCAACTTTATTAAACACTTGGTGTTTTTCCAAAGACTCCATGGGTTCAGAGATGAAAAGACCCAAGCCTCTTCACACGTTCAAGGGCCACATTGAGATCTAACTGGAGACAGAGAAGCAAATAATGGTGATGTGATTCTTGCTCATGTGATTTTCATTTTCAACCAAATGTCCTGTATGAGTCCAGCAGAGGGGAGTTGAGAATTTTTCCAGCAGGAGGTGGCATTTGAATAGAAACTTGAAGGAAGAGTAGAAGTTTGCCAGGAATGCTGATGGGAGGTGATGGGGTGGGAGCAGAGGTGCTTGCTGAACAGGAGAAAGTGTGTGCAAGGTGTGAGGAGCAAGGTCATTCCAGAAACTCCTAGATGCAATTGAGTACTGTCGAGCTCAGGTGGGGAGTGCCAGGGGATGGGGACTGGGAAGGTGTATTGGCCAAAGGGTACCTCTGACACACTGATCCTGTGCAGTGTCTGCAGCTCAGTCATGGGTTTTCATAAAGATTTGTTCATTGAATGGAGTCAAGCACAGGGAGAGGAGCTGAAGGAACAGCAGTGAATGAATCACAAAACCTCTGCCCTTCCAGGGGATGAGCTAGCCATCAGCAACAGAAATAAAATTTGTAGAAAGCCAGGAGATGGAATACGCCATGAAGAAGTACGGTGTGGAGGGGCTCTGCAATTCTACATAGTGTGATCAAGGACGGCGGCACGGAGCCAGGGCTGGCTGGAGGAAGTCACTACTATTTCAATATATGGAGAAAAGCAGCTCAAGAAGAGGAGAGAGGCAGTGCCCAGAAGCTGAGGCTGGGCAAGTGCTTAGCATTCTGGGAGCATCAGGAAGGCTGGCGTGGCTGCCAGAGAGTTCCTGGGGCCGAGGAGTGGGTGGGGAGCAAGTCATGTAGGGCTGAGTAGACTTGGTTCTTTACTCTGAGTGAGATGGAGAGTCAGGCTTATTTTCTCTGACATCTTGTGTGGGGCACTGACCTCCTCTCCTGGTCTTTCCAATCACAGCTCATGGGTGCTTATCATGGGACATTCTATAAGACAACTGGCCCAGATGCATGTGAAAGTCAATGTCATTGGGTGGGGTGTAGCTCAGTGGTAGAGCGCTTTCCTAGCAAGTGCCAGGCCCTGGGTTTGATCCGTAGTAACACACACACACACACACACACACACACACAGTCAATGTCATTAAAATAAAAAGTAGAAGGACTGTTCCTTATTAAAAGGGCCTAAAGAGCTATAGCAATTAAGCTGGGCGTGGTGGTGCACGCTTGTAATCCCAGTACTTTGGGAGGCGGAGATCAGAGGATCTGGGTTCGCGGCCAGCCTCAGCTCTCTCTCTCTCTCTCTCTCTCTCTCTCTTTTTCTCTCTCTCTCTCCCTGTCTCTCTCTCTCTCTCTCTCTCTCAACCTAGTGAGGCCCTCCGCAACTTCGTGAGACCCGGTTTCAAAATAAAGTATAAAAAAATAGGGCT
>PVJS01052453.1:0-13611 GCA_004027185.1 Glis glis
ATCTTGGATAGACTGAGTTACATAAGATATATTACAATGAATTCTACCTATTTCTTTTTACTCTTTGTAATGGTGCTACTAGAAAATTTAAAATTACATATGTGGCTCACACTTCTCTCCCTTCCTCCCTCCCTCCCTCCCTCCCTCCCTCCTTCCTTTCTCCTTCCTTCCTTCCTTCCTTCCTTCCTTCCTTCCTTCCATTTCTTTCTTTCTTTCTTCTTTTGAGACTGGGTCATCCTATGTCGCCCAGGCTGGTCTGGAACTCCTGATCTCAAGCGATCCTTCTGCCTCAGCCCCCCCCCCCAATGCTGGGATTACAGGTGTGCACCATCATGCCTGGCTTCCACATGTATTTTCATTGGATGGTGCTGGTTCAGAGACTGTTGTCTTAGGGCTGGATTGATTTTCCATTCAACAACCTTGAGGTATTTGAGATTCTTCACCGGCAGGACGGCAGTATCGATACCTCTCTCCCCAGCATCTTTGCAGCTTCACTGTGAGGATTCAGCCCTGAGATGGGTTTCGCCAGGCACTTACCAGATTGTTCCTTTAGGATCAAGGTTCCTGGCTTCCGAAGTGGTGGCTGCTAACAGTTCACAGGTGAGTCGCTCTTCAGGAATTGCCTGTAGCTGGAGGGAGCTGCCTGTCCTGAGTCGAATGCTTTCAGGTGAATCCATAAGGTGAAAGTGGTTCACCCAGCATTAAGCACGTGTGGGGCGGAGATCACGGGAGCGCCTGAACAAGTGCTCAGACCCTACGTCTCCACTCTCATGTCCTCTCCTTCGGCTGATGCTCATGCCTATGGCTGCAGTGGAGACTCTCACGATCGGCTTGTGGAGGAGGAAAGGGTCAAGTTCGGCTCACAGGTGGGTTGGTGTACTAGTCCATTTGCTATCGCTATAACAAAACATGTTAGGTTGGACTCCTTATAAAGAGAAGAGGCTTATTTAGCTCACAGTTTTGGAGGCCGAAAGTTCAAACAGCATGGTGCTGTCTCTTGCCAGGGCTCCCTGGATGTGTCATATCATGGTGGACGGCATCATGCAGGAGCAGGTGTGGGACAAGAGATCCCCAGAGAGTGAGGAGGGGCCAGCCTTGCTTTTTTATAACAACCCTTCTCATGGGAGCTAACTAGGTCCCATGAGCACTATACCAGTCCCTTCTGATAATGGCTCCCCAGTGACCTAATGGCCGTATACTAGGTTCTACCTCCTAAAGGTTCCTCCAAAGCTTGTTGGGGCCAACCTTCCAACATGGGAAACCATCCAGACCCTAGTGGCTCCTGTAGGTGGGAGCTTGGAAATGAACTGCTGTGATCCAAATCTCCACTTAGAGGCATTAAAGAGAGAAGAGAGGAAATTCTCTCGAGAGGCAGGACTTTTGGGCAGCAGACTTAGTCTTCCCTTCTGTGAAGAAAGGTAAGTGGGTCAAAGTAGAAATATATATGAACTCCCAAGAAAGCACATGGCTTGGGAGGTTGCTCAGACACCTGGATAGAAAAAAGATATAGAGAATGGGAGTAAGGGTGCTGGATTGACCTACAGTAAGGCCTGTTGATTGACCTACAAAGGGTTAGAATCTCTGTTTTACATGTTAATACCACCTGAAAGCCACCTTGGAAGAGGCCTGAGACAGCCAAACAGAATGACCCAGCTCTGTCTTCAGCCATCTGGGATCTGAGCATGGGTATGTGAGTTAGAGTGGTCTTGGCCCTGGGGACAGGGGTCGAGCTGATCAGTGTGCCATACACTAAATGAACAATTACTGTAGGGCACTGTGACCTCAAAAAGTAGAATTCATAGATCCAAGATTGGAGGGCTGGAAGTCATGGTGGCCCTGCTCACGCCCCTCCCGGTGACTCACGTGTAGAATCTCAACTTCATCCCTCTAGCCGCAGACTCTACAGGTCTACAGGTCCTGGTTCCCAGAGAGGAATGCTTTAGTCAGTGTCTATGATAAGGGCCTGTTGTCTGTTTTTCTCTCAGCTCCTTGTACCAAGAGATCAACAGGAAGGGAGGGGGTCATCGCAGGGACAGGAGTCGTTGACCCCGATAAGCAGGAAGAAATCCCATTATTTGCTTCCTTCAGTTTTTTTTTTTTTTTTGAGGTACTGGGGATTGAACCTGGGGCATTCTACCTCCAAGCTACACCCCCAGCCCTATTTTTTAGTCTTCATTTTGAAACAGAGTCTCACTAAGTTGCAGAGGGTCTCACTAAGTCGCCGAGGCTAGCCGCGAACCCTGATCCTCTGGTCTCAGCCTCCCAAGTACTGGGATTACAAGCGTGTGCCACCACACCTGGCTTACTGCTTCCTTCAGATTGCCTGAAGGTCATAGCCTTGTCCTAGGGCTGTGCTTCTCAAACTTTGGTGTGCAGTGCAGGCCAATCACCCAAGATCTGGTTAAAATACGCATTCAGCAGGTCTGGGATGGGGCCAGAGGTTCTGCGCTTCTGACATGTTTCTGGGTGTGGCTGCTGCTGTTCTACCGATCACATTTTGAGTAGCAGGTGGTAGAGAGCCGCTCTCACACTCTGGGGTGCATTGGAGATACCTGGGAATTTACTGAAACTACTCGCCATCGCAGATTCGATAGTGAAGGGTGTGTAGCTCCAGTTTTACCAAACACTCAGTCCATTGAGGCGGCCAGCAGTGTTTGAGAAGCGTGGTCTGTAGCAGTGGCCTTCACAGTTGTAGCCAACATTTGTTCATGATTAAGCCAAACAGGACTGCTGCATTAGAAAGAGGCACCAGCGTTCTGCTAACTGGCTTTCTTAGCCCATTTAGGGCGTGAATGGTTCTTCAGTGAAGAAAAATAGACCTCCCTCCCCGGAGTGTCTCCAGGCAGCTCACCTGCCAGCCTCCTCTCACCCCTCCTCGCCCTTGCTCACCACCACTGCTGGGCTAGTGGGTCTCCTCACTTGGCAAAGAAGGTTTTGCCACCTTAGTACGGGTGGTGCTGGGCCTGCAAGTGAGGTGGAATGGCTGGGAGAGATTTGCCCTTCCTGCCAAATGTGCACGCCAATTTACGCCCATGGAGAGTCTGGCTGTCTTTGTTCACTGGAAAAAAATAAGGTGCAGCTGGCAGGACATCCACCATGGCAGGTGGTGGCTGGGGGTGGAGCCAGGAGCTGGGGAGGGCGGAGCCAGGAGCTGGGGGGCGGAGCCACCTGCAGACAGCTGATCCTGCACAGGAGAGCTTGGCTGCTTGCTGGCGCTTACTCCAGTAACACTGCAAACCGGAAGGGTGCAGGAAAGCCAGACTCCAGCACTGGGAGCCTGCAGGCGAGCGGAGGCCAGAAAACCCTGGAGACCGAGGGAGGAACAGGACCAACCTGATGGCCAGGTGGTTTGTGGAATGAATGAATGAATGTTGTGAGAGTAGCTAGCCTACCTTGAGCGTTTACTACAGGTGAGGCCCAAGCACTTACCTTATCATCTCGTTAATCCGCAATCACATGAGGATTTCCCCATGAGCAAACACTTCATGATGCCCATTTGACAGATGAGAAAAGAGAGCCAGTGGTTGCATGAGTCTCTGTGGGCTGTGGAGCCTCCTTTGGTGGAACCGCTGACCTGCTGGGCTTTCCTGTCCTCGGCTGAGCAGCTGCAGCTCGGCCCCGAGTTCCTTCCTTAGGGCAGGAGGAGAGCAAAGGACAGTGTCCATTCACAACAGGGTCTTTTTTTCTCTCCAGTTTCAGGAAATGACTGCTCAGAAAAATCTCAGGAAACTTTGTCAATTGCAAAATCATTGTGTTTGCTATCCTGTTTATTGATAGCTATACGAAATAAAACCCTTAATATAAAAAGAGCTGATGTGATTTTTGGGGTAGGGCAGGAGACAAGAAAGAAGGTACGAGAGAAGGTATTAGTCTTGGGGCAATGGAGGGGCAGTGGGCGAGGACAGCTTCAGAGAGGCCAGGAGAGAGGATGCGACTTCTGAGGCCCTTGGGAAAAAGGTGAGGCCAGGGGGGCCGAGGCGAGACCCAGATGCTAACCGGCAGAAGTCCCCGGAAGGTGACAGAGACTCACCAGGCATCGGGCCTCCTTTCCAGGGACCTGGGTTTCCCTGGGGAGCTGAGGTTTGCACACAAACAGCTCCATTGCAGCACAATGCAGAAGGGCGAGGCCCACAGCCAGGTCAGGAAAATAGCAGAGAAGAAATTCTGCTGCAGGCAAAAGAAGAAAGACCTGGGGTACATGGATCCCACTGGCCTCTACCTGGCGCGGGAGACATCTGTGCTGGGGTCAGATGGGGCCTCTGTGTGGCCTTGGCCCCGTGTCTTCTCCTTCAGATCTGCAGCTGAACTACAAGCCTCTGAAGGACTTTTGTTATGCTGAAAAATCAAAGTGTGGAAGGAGAAAGAGACACGTGCTACAAGGGCTCGGCCAGGTTTTTCCTGGGAGAAGTGCTAGTTCATAGTCTCACATGTGGTATCTGCACCAGTTTTCTAGGCACCCTTGTCCCCCTTGTGTGTGGGGCTCTGACCCCCAGGCCCTGAGCAACTGGCAAATAACATCACTGCAGGCTTGGAAAAAAACAGGGCACCGCAGGCAGAGAGCGTCCGGAGACAGCAGGTGGCGCTCTTTCTCCCGAAACAGGTTGCTGTGTGCAGCTTGGCCCGCAGACTGCCCAGGGATGCAAGCAGAAGAATCTTTGTGTTCTGGAAGCGTCCGAGGGGACCAGGGCAAAAATAGCCCATCAGAATGGCCTGCCAGGCACAGCCATCCCCTCACCTGAACTCCCTCTGGAGGCGTCAGCTGGGCTCAGGCCGCTGACCACGGTGGACAGGCACAGCTTCTATCCACCGCCTGGACATAAGCTGCTGTATTTGCAAAGGAGAATCTGCAGTGCGACAAACACCGACTGTCCCTGTCCAGGCTTTAGTTAGTGACAGAGAAGAGTCACACCGCTTCCATGTACGATAAGCACATTTTTCACTTTTCCCAGGGGAAGGAGGGAGGCTCAGGATCCATCCTGCCGTGTTGGGTGAGATGAAGCCCCCCGGGGCATGTGAGGGAGGCGGGATTCTGAAGGAGTGGGGCTCTGCCTGGGTGATGCCGCCACTCCTCAGAGGATTCACCTGCCAGTGGTCTGCATCGGAGACACAGGAAAGAGAAGTAACCCCACTCCCTGACAAAACCCAAAGCAAACAATTTCATGATGAAGTGGTGAGATCATTGGGTTGGAATTCATGGAGCTGGTACAGGGTGACTTTAGGTGGGCTGCTTACCTCTGGGCCTTAATCTCACTTTGATCAGCAGCAGCAGTGAATTACTAATGTCTCTCCAGCACCACATAATAGCACATGTATCTCTCTCCCTTTTCTCTCTCTCTGTGTATGTGTGTGTGTGTGTGTGAGAGAGAGAGAGAGGAAAAGAGAGAGAGAGAGGAAAAGAGAGAGAGAGAGGAAAAGAAAGAGAGGAAAAGAGAGAGAGGAAAAGAGAGAGAGAGAGGAAAAGAGAGAGAAAGGGAAAGAGAGAGAGGAAGAGAGAGAGAGGAAGAGAGAGAGAGAGAAAGGGAAAGAGAGAGGAAAAGAGAGAGAGAGGAAAAGAGAAAGGGAAAGAGAGAGAGAGAGAGAGAGAGAGAGAGGCAGCAAAACAATGGCGAGGATTTCCACTGGGGCCTTCCCAGGACACCACTGACTGCACAGCTGGAAACACTTGGCAGGTAGCAGCCTGTATATTTGGTATTCTCTCTCTCTCTCTCTCTCTCTCTCTTTTCTCATCCTGGGACCTGGGGCAGTTCCCTCAGAAGCATCTATGTGCCACGGTCTTCAGTTAGCTGGTGGAACAGTGTGTGTTTTCCACTGAAGTCCGTATCGTCTGTCTGGCTTTGGGGGTATCGTCAACAAACCCAGTTCCAGTGGAGAGGGAGCAAGCTCTTCCTCCCCCCGGGGCGGTGGGCAGGTTTGGTAGAGGTGAAGGGAGAGGATGTGGGCGATGGGCCGGGGTCAGGGAAGTGGTGGTGGGTGCGGTGTTACAGCCTTACCGAAAGGGACTCATTGACTCTCACGGCTGCCCTCAGCCCTCGGCATTGCGTAAGCTCCTACTGCAGGGAGGTAGCTGCTGGGGACGGAATGCCCCGCAGTTTGGTTTCCAGGAGCTCATTGTCCCACGGAGAGAAACCGGCCAGGGCCTGTGATTCCCGCTCAGCATGAACAAGCAAATACAGGCTGGTGGGGCTCGCAGAGGCCCCCTGCTTGAAGGCCCCAGTCTACTCCAGGCTTGGCTCGACACGGCAGGTCACGAGAAGGCTGCTTTTCAGCCGGAGGCCCGCGGCTTGGCGTGCTCTGCCCTGGCATCCAGATGGCCGCCAGGCGCCCTGTGGAGGGTTCTGTCGGGCAGGAACGTGCTCTGACTCCCTAACTGAGGGCTTTGGGGACCAGGCAGGGTCTGGGGCGTGTAGGCAGCTGACATGAAGCAGCTCTCTCTCCTGCAAGCTCACCAGCATCAGGCTGTGAAGGCCCCAGGTTGCAGTGAGGCAGATACTGGAGACAGCTGCAGTGCCTTGGGGTGCTGGGTGGGGGGCGTGGGCACCACCCGGCTGCTGCAGGACACAGAGCATAGCACAGCGGTCGGGCTGGGCCTGAGCTGCCAACTGCAGAGCAAGCTGCTGACTCCTCCTGCAGCCACGTCGCCTGTAGCAACCGGAGCAGCACTAGGGATTCCTTCTCATTTTAAAGGAATGGACAATGTAGAGGAGAGCAGAGGGGTGATGCGCCCAAACCTGATCCTACGTAGTAGCTTTGAGTGGGCATTTTCATCAGAACTCTTGGAAAGAAACGATTTTATCAGCCCTGGAAGGATGCCGCAGCCACTTTGGAGAAGCTATTGAATCAATCAGTATATGAGTATTAAACACCTATCAAGGGCCTATATCTGTGGTGTGTACCTGTAATCCCAGTACTTGGGAGGGTGAGACAGGAGGATCGCAGATTCAAGGGCAGCCTCAGCAAGTAGTGAGACTCTCATCAAGCTAGTGAGACCCTGTTTCAAAATAAAAATAAAATAGGGATAGGGTGTAGCTCGGAGGTAGAATACCCCTGGCTTCAATCCCCAGCCACACACACACACACACACACACGATGGCCCTTGCTCGCATGAGGATTACTGTAGGCTGACGCTTCGAGAGCCTTTCTCTGTGCCAGGCATGGCATTCTATGTGTGTTAACTTAGATAATCTCACAGGGACACTAGAAAATAGACCTGTTATTTTAATTTTATTTTCCTGTAAGTTGGGGAGCTGGGATCCGAACCCATGTCAGCTCAGGGTCAGAGTTCTTCACCGCCAAGCTGTTTTGTTGATCAGGAAGCAGAAGCTACAAGGCGCCTGCCCACGGCAGCTGGGGAATAATGCAGGGTGACTCATGTTTAGGTGCTTAATCATGCTTCTAAAATAAGCATGCAGGATGAGCTCAGAGTCAACCGCTGTGTGTCTACAGTCCCGGGCACCTGTGCTTATGTTTAAGCAGACACTGAGCCCGTCGAGGGGCTTTTTGAGAAGGCTGAGGGTCTAACTGAGCACTGTGAGGCTGACAGATGGGAGCCACGGGTGGTGGAATAGGAGCAGCCTTGGGGGACCTTGTGTCTCAGGCCACAGCGGGCCTAGAACAGCTCTGATTTCTGGGGAAAAGACTGAGCATTAAACATATTTTTTCCATTTGGGAATTTAGTTCAGTTGTACTTACATGGTCTATTAATCAACTTAGGGGCTATTAGAAAAATAGGAGGGGACAGAGAGGAATTATGAGGGGTAAGAGGGCCCATGGACGTCCCATTTAGTCCTTAGCTGGTCAACACTGGGGCTAACAGGGCATCCACAGGCCTTTTTTGGTTTATTTATTGGTTTATTTATTGGTTTAAATAAATAAGAGATTTTTCAAAATCTCTTATTTTCATTTAGAGGTGCTGGCCCTATGCCTGGGGTGGGGTGATCAGAGCTACCTGAGCCCCTCTGGCTTCAAGGAGGGCTGATCACCTCAGGAAGCAGTTAGAGAATCTTCTACAACTGATGAACCTTTTCCCACAATCCTTTGCCTCCTGGCTGGTAGACCTGATGCTTCCAGGGATACAAATGTGCCCGCTCTCTGACCCAACTCCCAAGGTTTCACACATTTTTCAGGCTCTCATTTGGTCCATGGATTTAGATGGCATGATACTTCCTTCTCTCTGCACTAAGCCACGTAGAGATTGATATAGCCTATCTGGTTCTCCTTCTGCTTTGCCCATGGCTACTGACTTTTTAGGACCCATAGCAGGGACTTTATAATCTTTATCCAGTTGGCTAAAATAGTATAGGGGTTTTAGAAGCTTAAAAATTGTGAAGAACAATTCATAACAGTCAAATCGTGGAACCAACCTAGGTGTCCGTCAATAGATGAATGGATTACAAAATTATGGGATATACACATAATGGAATTCTACTCATAATAAAAAAGAACAAAATTACATCATTTGCAGGAAAATGGATGGACCTGGAGAACATTATGTTAAGCGAGATTAGCCAGTTACAGAAAGTGAAGGGTCCTATGTTTTCTTTCTTATATAGAAGCTAGGGAGTAATTGGGATACAAGATGGATTTTAGACAAAGGAGGAGAAACCCTAGTGGAGTGATGGAGGGGTATAGGGGAGGGTGGTGGAGGAGGAAGGGGAATTAATGAAGGAAACGCTTCTATTGATATTATATACATATGTGAAATTACCCATGCCCATCTCAATATCATGTATGGGGAAGGGGAGGGAGCCAGGGGGAGGCTCCCCAAGTGCTGTGCGCATGGAGGTCCCTATCACTCTGAACTACATTGTGATGTCAGACTACAATGCACCAATGAAAGTATATTAAAAATAAAAGAAAATAAATCTCAAAAAATGAAAGAAAACAATTGTGAAGAAGACAAAGAAATGAATAAGATGAGCTAAAAATGTCTTCTTGGGCAAAATTCCTTTGGCAGAATGCTGGGAAACCCATACACACACACACACACACACACACACACACACAACAACACTGGCTGACTTCTGAGACAGAATCTGAGATACAGGGTAACACTGGTCCCGGGGACCACGGACAAGGCAGTCTACAGCCGAGCAGAAAGAAGCTTGCTACTGCACACCTGAAAGAGGCGGCTCTGGCATAGCTCTGTGGGAAGAGAATGATTAAAGGGGCGAGCGGGGTGGTTATGGGTGAGGAAGACGGGGTTCAGCGAAGCCTCTGAGCATAGGGAGGAGTCACCGAGAAAACTGGTAGCCATGCTAACGGGTCTCAAGATGAAGGGAATATTGAGGGTTTCTTTATAATTATCAAGTTGTGTTTCTTATATCCAAAGTCTCTATTCAGAAAAAATTGATTCTGAATCCTATATTCCTGACTGAATATACTAAAAGATCTTGTTTTATACTAAAAGATCTTGCATTTCTGAAGATTATAAGGGGGGAGCAGAAGTCCCAGTAGCTTGTCAAAGAGAAGCCCCCTCCTACCACATGCTAGCGATGTAGAATGCCCTCCATGCGCTTAGGAAGTGGGGAAGCCTTCTTTCTGGGGTTCTGTTAGGCTTATTTCATGGTACAGCCAGTGATAGAGTGAGATCCATATTCTCCGGTAGCTAAGAATTGGCCCTGGGCATGGGCTGGGAATCGAGGTACTTATAGAGCTGTAACTCTCCTGGAGCAGGGCTATGTCTCATTTATCTCTTTGTCCTGGGCACCTAAAAGAATTTCCAGCATGTCACAGTGAGTCGAGAATGTATGCCGATGGAATCATTTAAAACAATTTGTGCTTTGGGATTGACTATATAGAAGACACAAGGTCTAAGAGAATGGTGCCCTCTCTCTCTGTTGCCCCCGAAACATTTTTCAAGTCAAAATGTTGGCAGATTCCCAATGATTCTCAAAGAAACTGGGCTGAAAACTATGGCGGTGATTAGTTGTCCCAGGAACAGAAGAGAAGGAGGTTCCTCTGAGAGATCTCCTCAAGGTTTTGGTTTCTCCAAGGACTGCAGGGTACAGAGAGGAGGTTGTTGGGACAATGTCTGCAAGGCATGTTTCCTCAAAGGACCAAGTGTTGGCCAGGAGGACAAGGCAGTGTGAGTGTATTGGTCAGGGTTCACTAGATTAACAGAATTCACAGAATGAGTATATGAAAAAGGGATTTATTAGATCAGCTCACAATGTAGTCCTGAGATTTGACTGCACGTGAAGAATCAGAGGAATCAGTAGCTGGTCGGGCGGTCTAAGAGCTGGAGCCTTAGGATTGAAGCAACCATCAATTCAGTCCAGTCCAAGATGTGAAGATAAGGAAGCTCTTCGGAGAAACGATGGTGAAGTTTCAGTTCGAAGGCTGGAGGCCGACGATCTCAGACGAGAGCAGAAGATCAAGAAGCTCTTCAAGGAAACGGCAGAGTTGGAGACCGACGGTCTCAGACGAGAGCAGACGCGTTTACCTCAGGAAGAGTTGCGGCTCCCTCTACGTGGCTTTCTCCTTTTATCAGAACCCTGCTGCCCACATTTAGGGCAGGACTTCCGGTTCAATCTGCTGTTACACAACCAAAGTCACATGATCTTAGGAGGGTCAAGCTGACAAACCAGACCAACTATCACAGTGAGCAGAACAGGTGTGGCACAATGAGTCCCACCCAGGACCTGCAGGCCGGGGCTTGGTGTAGCTGGCGCACAGGTGGAGGGTGAAGAGGCTGCAGGGGTTTGCGTGGTGGGGTAGTGTGATTCCATTTTCCTTTTAGAAAGATGACTGTGGACATAGTGTGGAAGAAAGAGAGGGAGAAGGAATGCCGGGAGGCAGCAGGAACCTTCAGGAATGAGCAGCAATACCCTGAATGAGACATGATAAGGACCTGAGCAGGGCAGGGCCAGAGAGCGGGAGAGGAGTCAGCCTGGGAAATAATAGTAGTTACACTTGGCTGAGCTTATAAATTGACTGGGGCTGGGAGGGAGGGAGGAGGAGTTCAGGGAGGGCAGCCGTTCAGGGGCTAGGTCCTGCTGCAAGTGACTACATTCTGTGTTTTAATCTTAAAAATTCATGCAAATGTGTGTCTTTGCATAACAATGTACTGGGATTTGCATTTTTATGAACATAATATGCAAAACCACCTCCCTTTCCAAAGCTTCAGAGAAAATAGACCGTGGGATGCCTGACTCTTGAGAAAATGGCACCATGATTGTGTGTGGCTTCTGATGTTCACAGGGTCTCACTAGGTCACTGGAAGTCTCACTAAATTGCTGCGGCTGGTCTTGAACCTGTGATCCTTCTGTCTCGGCCTCCCAAGTACTGGGATTACAGGGGTGGACCACCACACCGGGCTGGGAAATCTCTTTCTACAGATATGAATGCAGAAACATTCATGCTTTCTTGAAGCCCTCCTCCCCTTCTTCCCTCACTAGGTTGGGTCCCTCCATGTTGCACTCACTGTTAGGATTTGTCTGTGCTCAGCAGAGTGTGAGCTCCTGGGCGATGTTGGCATCTTACTAGGGGACATCTCATCTGAGAGTGTTCCTAGGAGAGGAACCCGGAAAACAGTGCTGGAAGGAAGTAGAAGGTGACAAGGACCGCGGGGTCCTTTTTTGGTCCTCTAAAGCTCTGGGTCTGGGAATCATGGAAGGAGAAAAAGGAGACAGGAAAAAATGCTGAGGCTTTCTGGTGAGGTTGTTGATGGAAATACAAAGGCCAAAGGAAGGAAGTCAACAAACACACAAGAAAGTATGTAATAAATGGACAGCATTTCCCTCAAGTGACTTTAGACTCAGAGAATGACACGGAATCTTTATAGAATCCCTTTAGAAGTTATTTCAACTCCTTTTACATCATCCTGGAATCCTCCCCGCCTTTTTTTTTTGGTGGTCCTGGGGATTGAACCGAGGGGCATTTTACCTCTGAGATATACCCACAGCCCTATTTTATTACTTTTATTTTGGAAACAGCGTCTTGCTAAGTTGCTGAGGGCCTTGCTAAGTTGCTGAGGCTGGCCTCAAACCTGCAATCCTCCTGTCTCAGCCTCCCATGTACTGGGATTACAGGTGTGCGCCACCACGCCTGGCTTCAGGGGGTATTTCTTAAACAAGCTGATCACGTCCCTCCTTCCCATGCCGTGAGAAATGGCTTCGTTTGCATCTCTTACATAAGGCCCACGTGGCTACTGCTGGCCCGGTACCCGTCCTCAGGACCATGAGAAGTCCATGGGAGCGCAGGGCCTGCCCACCAGCCCCCTAAAACATCTCTTCCCGTGAGCTTAGCTGCTTTGTAGACTGTGAAACCCTTCAGGGCAGGCAGGCCTGGGTCTGGCTCATCTCTGTAGCTTACAAACCCAGTTCAGTCCGTCTCCCCATCCCGGCCCCAGGAGGCCTGGGTGGTCTGCGCTGGGTGCTGAGCTGCCCCTGGCCTGCTGAGGACTCAGTTTCTGGGGGTGTCGGGTCTGGCAGGAGTCCTCTGCATGTAGGCCCTGCCGGGAGCAAGTGCTTCTGCGTCTCATTTGCTCCCTTTGCTTGTCTTCAGTTGAGACATGCTGTCAGAAAGGCTGGATGGATCTCTCTAGAATATTTTCTATTTAATGTTTATTGAGAACTGGCAGGGAGCACGCTGCTTAAAAGCACTAGGGGCATGTCTATTCTTTTTTTCCCAGTGTCTATGACTTAGAGAAAGAGGCTCCATCACAGTTACATGGAAACAGATTCTCTTGCTTTTCTGATCTAAACAGGACTCTCATCTACTTAATCTTTTTATTTTATTTTATTTTATTTTTTGGTATTTGAGCTGGAACCCAGGAGCATTCTTCCTCTGAGCTACACCCTGAGCCCTATTTTATTCTTTTATTTTGAAACAGGGTCTCACTGAGTTGCAGATGACCTCACTAAATTGCTGAAGCTGGCCGTGAACCTGCTATCATCTGTCTCAGCCTACCAAGGATGGGAATTATAAGCGTGCGCCACCAGGCTCAGCTTACTTAATTTTTTTTTTATGAACAGATGGACCTGTAAGTGAGAGGGAGGAACAGGGATGGCAGAGTTGGTTCCTAGGTGGTCCGAGGCCCCAATGACGCTCCTGTCCCTCGCGAGGATTTAAATACTAGACGCCCTCCTCTCGCCCTCTGAACTTGACCTCTTCACTGCCCATTAGCATTCCCCTCGAGGGGTAAGCCAAGCAAGCCAGGCAGATGGCCAGCGAGTCAACTGGGTAGCTCCAACAGCGGGTTCTGGAGGGACAGGCTGCAAGTATTGGGGAGGATGGCGGTTTCAGAGTATGTACGTTGCAACACTCTCCTTCAAATTAGGCTGGAGACTTCTGTGCTGCTAGCTCAGGGGACCTCGTACAAGTCTCTATGAGAACAAGTTCCAATTGAGTGGGAGAGAGATGTCGCCACAAGGTAATGAGGGCCTCACACAGACGACGCATCTTCACATGTGACGGCCTCCTTCCAGGGTGGGGCGTGAGCGTCTCTTTCTTCTGTAAGATCATCTATTGTGGCGCAGGAGTAAAATGTTAGACTTTTCATCTCTGTTTTTTTGTATCTAAAATAAGAGAGAAGCCGGGCGTGGTGGTGCACGCTTGTAATCCCAGTACTTTGGGAGGCGGAGACCGGAGGATCCAGGTTCGCGGCCAGCC
>PVJS01052454.1:0-13610 GCA_004027185.1 Glis glis
GGGACTCCAATGACAATGGAGAACCCTCAGTGGTTCAAGGGAAGGGGTACAAGGGAAGGCGAAGGGTAAGAAAGAAGTAAATCTATGGAATTACTGTCATAAACAATGTGTATATATGAGATTATACCAACATCATTCTCAGTGCTACATGTGGGGGGGCAGGGGGAGGCGGGGGGGAGGGACACCAAGAGCTGTGTGCATGTATGTTAACACCAAACTGATACTCATTGTAATGTGAGACTACAATGCACCAATAAAAACATAAAAAAGAATTGTCTTGCTTTTTGTTTTTCTAAAAATTGCAAATATGTTGGAACTTACTATGTTCTTCATTTATGCATGAGGACATTGAGTTTATGTGAGTTTGTATGATGAATGTGTGATCCACAGTGAGTGTTTGGACAGCACAGGTTTGAGCTCAGATATTCTGACTACTGAGCTATTTCCTTTTTAAAAATATTTTCTTTGCTGCATGGAAGCTTTTTAATTTAATACCATCCCATTTATTAATTCTTTTTATTTCCTGAGCTTTGGAGGACTTATTGAAGTTTCTACCAGTGCTTATATATTGGACAGTTGGTCCTATGCCCTCCTTTAGTAATTGCGAAGTCTCTGGTCTGGAAATTTGGAAACAAAGGAAACTTTATATAAATGAGGAGAGATTCCAATAAATTAGTAGAAGGGGTTTAGAGAGGGAGGTGTGTGGGGTAGAGACTTGATGAAGGAAACAGTTCAAATAATGCTATGCACACATAAGGAACTGTCAACACTGACAGGTATGGTGGTGCACGCCTGTAATCCAAGTACTTGGGAGGCTGAGACAGGAGGATCACAGGTTTGAAGCCAGCCTCGGCAACTTAGAGAGACCTTATTTCCAAATACAAAATATAAAATCGGGCTGGGGGTGTAGTTTGGAGGTAGAATACCCCTGGGTTCAATCCCCAGCACCACACACACACACACACAAGAAATTATCAATGCCAGTCTTAATAACATGTATGGGAAGGGAGGGGGGTCTTGAGGGAAATACACCAAGTGCTATGTGCATGTATGCTCCTGTCACTCCAAACCTCATTATGATGTATAATTACAATGCACCAATAAAAGTATGAAAAGTATTTTGTTAGTGGTTGCAATAACACAAGGTCAAGTGTGTTCAGTGCACATCTCCACATTATTCCTTGACCTGTCTCCATTAACATCTGTGTAGTACAGAACCAGCACACTATTCTAAAGAGTCACTCAGCACTATTTATTTTCCTTTGCAATGTTCATGTTTCTTTTTTTCTGACCAAAACCTCCAGTCTTCTGCCCTAGCCTTCACTGTACCGTAGACCTTCACCAATGGATTGAGTTACAGCAAGTAGAAGGGACCTGTCCCCGTAGCCTGGGCAGTGAGGAAAATATGTGGCCCCTGTACTTGAAACTCACAGAGCTACTCAGAATCATGAGTCATCTCCTTTGGAAATTAATTCTTAGGGAACCAGGCATCTCCATCTGTGAGACTCTTTGTCTCAACCTATGGGCATTCATCCAGCAGGGCTTGGGAGGCTGAGACAGGAGGATCACAGGTTCGAGAACAGCCTCAGCAATTTAGTGAGATGCTCAGCAACCTAGCAAGATCCTGTTTCAAAAGAAAACATTTTTTAAAAAGATGGCTGGGGGTGTAGTTCAGAAGTAGAATGCCTCTGGGTTCAATCCCCAGCACCATAATAAATAGATAGATTAGATAGATGATAGATAGATAGATAGATAGATAGATGATAGATAGATGATAGATAGATAAATAGATAGATGATAGATAGATAGATAGATAGATAGATGATAGATAGATGATAGATGATAGATAAATGAGTTCTTTCCTTAAGTTGATAGATGCATATTTAGAAAAAATCAGCTAAATGAGAAAAAAAGTTAAATGCTTGGACATCTAAAAAAAAGAAGTAAAAGTAATTTTCTGGTATTCAAAGTAGAGAAACTTGTATGATAACACACCCTAAATAAGACAATCCAACTAGGAAACCCTCTGCAGGGCAGTGGTCTCTGTCTTCCAGGGGACACAGAGGTGGCTGTGACAGCGTTTCCGTGTGGTGTAGCATTGGTCTCCCCCACGGTGAGTGTGATTCAGACTCCAGCACTTGCCTTGTGAACAGTGCAAATCACCAATCTTTGTGGGAGCCGGAGGCTCCACCTACACAATGAGAGCTTCAGGATGCACACGTTATATACAATGTGTGTGTGTGTGTGTGTGTGTGTGCATACATATATATAAATATACATATATATATATGTATATATATATATATATATATATATATATATCATGAAATATAACAAGAAAGCATGGTGATACCAATGTTTATTTGGCATATAATGAAACACATATAAATAAAAAGAATTAATTTTTAGTTAAATAAGTCAGACTCAGAAAGAAAAGTCTCATATGCTTTCTCTCACATGTAGAAGCTAAAGGAAGAGAAATAAAACAAGAAATAAGGGGATGTCGTAAAAGTAGAAGGACCATTAGGGTCTGGGGAGGTGAAGGGGGAAGAGTAGAGGGTGTTAGCGAGTGAAATTCCACAAGGAAAAGAGGGATTCTCTATATCTGAGATGCACCAATAAAAAGTGAGATAATAAATGTGTTTCATACAAGAATCCCATTTCTAAAGCATTCGCTGGTCTGATTCAAGAGTCCCGTGGTCCAACATCTCACCTGGATATTGGAGATGGAATATGCTAGTGCAGGAGATGCAGAGAGACCCCTCGAGTCGCTGGGTGTCGTCTCTGAGCGGAGGCTCAGGAGGAGCTTGCTGGCTGGGGCAGGGCGCTTGAGTGCGGTCATTAGGATCTGGCTCCCGCAGTCATTATGCCCTTGGGTGCTCAATATCTTGAGCTCCTCATTAACACAGCTGTCGTGCCAACATTCTGCTCCCAAGAGTGCAGACTCTCAAAGACTGACTGTGCCAGAAAGGACTCCAGGGTGGCTGAGCTCCTGACCCCAGAGGCCACGCCAGCACTCTCCCCTCCTCTCCATCATTTCCGCTCATCTCCATTTCCCATGCCTTGCTCACATAACCCAGGAGGAACGTCTCTAAAACCCCAGTGTTTCTTTTTTAGTTGCAAACAAAGCCACCTCTTTTTTAAAAATATGATTTTATTGGTGCATTATAGTATTACATCCTAATGTAAATCATGTTGACAGTGACATACATGCACACAGCACTTGGTGATTCCCCCCTCTACCTCCCCATCTCCCCCTTGCCAAAAAGGAGTACTGAGATTGTCATTGGTATTTTCACATTTGTACACAAAGTCGATGGTAGTAATTCCATTAATGAACCTCAGTCTTCCCCCTCCCCTTCCCTTAGACCAGCTCCCTGGCTCCACTGAGGCTTCTCCACCATTGTCTGGAGTCCCTCTTGTATCCCAACTACTCCCTAGCTTCCACATATGAGAGAAATCATAGGACCCTTCACTTTCTGTGACTGGCTAATCTTAACATAATGTTCTCCAGGTCCATTTATTTTCTTACAAATGATATTATTTTGTTCTTCTTGATTGCTGAGTAGAATTCCATTGTGTGTATATCCCATAATTTTGTAATCCATTCATCTGTTGATGGACACTTAGGTTAGTTCCATAATTTGGCTATTGTGAGTTTGCTGCTAAGAACATGGATATACATATATTACTGTAGTTCTCTGATTTCAGCCCCTTTGTAAAGATACCCAGGAGTGGGATAGCTGGATCATATGGTGGATTCATTCCCAGTTTTCTGAGGAATCTCCACACTGATCTCCATAGCAAGCCACCTCTTTTTAATGAGTGATATCTGGGAACTTGTTTCCATTTTAGGTGTGAAAATAATGTCCTTTATATGTGGGTATAAATAATGTATTTATGGATATTAGCTAATATTTTGTGTTAGCTTTCTGATGCCATAACAAAATACTTCAGGCAAATCGTGTTATAAAAACGAAAGGTTTTTTTGGCTCGTGGTTTTGGAGGATTCATTTCACGGCTACTTCACATGTGGCTTTGGGCCTGTGATAGCATAGTGCATCACAGAGGGAGTGGGGCAGAGGAGGACATCAGGATACAAAAACAGAGAGAGGAGGGGGTGGGATTCCATTCTCATCTTCAAGGACACAGCCCCCACTATCCTAACTTCCTTCCCTTAGCTCACAGCTCTGAATGGTACCACTACCAGCCAACAGTGCTACAGACTGGCTGCTTAGCGACCAAGCCTCTAACACCTGGGCCTTTGCAGACACATATTCAAGTGACAGCATCACAATAATGCAACACTCAGGGTGCTTCTCCTTAATCCTCAGTGAGTATTTGCTGCACTATAGTTTTATTCTTCTATTATACAAAAAAGATGGCAATATATTCTCTTGGATCACTGCTGACTGGCAAAAATAGAGCCAGGGCTGTTACTTCCTGCTTACAATGTGCATGTGTGTGTGTGTGTGTGTGTGTGTGTGTGTGTGTTTGTGTGTGTGGTACTGGAGAGTGAACCCAGAAGCATTATACCTCCAAACGACACCCCCAGCCCTATCTTATGATTTTTTATTTTGAAACAGAGTCTCACTAAGTTGCTGAGGGTCTTGCTAAATTGCTAAGGCTGGCCTCCAACCTGTGATCCTCCTGTCTCAGCCTCCCAAACACTGGGATTCCAGGCGTGCACCACCGCACCTGGCCCTGTTTCAACTTGATGAACGCCATGTTCGCTGCCATTACAATTATTTCAATACTTTTTTCTACGCCATATCTATATAAAAACTTTAACCTACAATTTGGAAGGTGTATTATTTAAAAGCCAACTTACTACAAGATGATGTTCTAATGTCTTTCTTTACCACCTTCAACTCACCAACTTTTAAAACACATTAATAATAGATTAAATAGCTGGGCATGGTGGCATATGCCTGTCATCCCAGTACCTGGGAGACTGAGACAGGAGGATCTCAGGTTCAAGACCAGCTTCAGAAACTTACTGAGACCCTATTTCAAAAAATAAAAATAAGCCGGGCATGGTGGCATATGCTTGTAATTCCAGTACTTGGGAGGCTGAGACAGGAGGATTGCAGGTTCGCGGCTGGCCTCAGCTGTTTAGTGAGGCCCTCTGCAACTTAGTGAGACCGTTTCAAAATAAAGAATAAAAAATAGGGCTGGGGGTGTAGCTCGGAGGTAGAATGCCCCTGGGTTCAATCCCCAGTATCATAAATAAATAAATACTGTATACAGACATCGATGGAATTTTTTTTTGAGGTACCGGGGATTGAACCCAGGGGTGTTCTACCTCTGCGCTACACCCCCGGCCCTATTTTTTATACTTTATTTTGAAACTAGGTCTCACGAAGTTGCAGAGGGCCTTCACTAAGTAGAGAGAGAGAGAGAGAGAAAGAGAGAGAGAGAGAGACAGGGAGAGAGAGAGAGAGAGAGAGAGCGAGCTGAGGCTGGCCGCGAACCCGAATCCTCCGGTCTCCGCCTCCCAAAGTACTGGGATTACAAAGCTCAATTCTTTCCATACACACGAGAACAGTAAGATGTTAAAATAAGGAAAAGATTCCAGGTTAAAAAATAAAACAAAAAAACCCCTCAGATGTGGCAGGTTGATTGTACATAAATCAAGTAGCCCTGTGGGATCGTCCCCACCAGCACAAATCCACTTCTTTCCAGGTAACTGTGGGCACAGGTAGAGTTCGTTCTTGAGAAATATGGGTGAACTCAACAGACTTAGCCTGTGGACATAACATACCTCCAAATCTCAGAACAGGCCCCAGGGAAGCAGTCAAGTCTCATACTGTCCGCATGGTGCAGGGATGCCTACATCAGTCAAGACATACAGGAAAGGAACAAACCAATGTCCCCTGACTCCCAGAAAAAGGTCTTCAGAATATAAAACCCAGCCAGGCAAGGGGGAATGTGTCTGTAACTCCAGTTACTCTGGAGGCTGAGGAAGGAGGAGCGTGAGTATCAGCCTGGGCAACTCAGTAATACACTCAGCTACTTAGTGAGACCGTGTTTCAAAGTAAAAAAAAAAAACAAAAAAAAAAAAACAAAAAAAAAAACATCAAAAAGGATGGGGTTGTAGTTCAGAGGTAGAATGCCCCTGAGTTTCATCCCCAGTACCAAAGGGGAAAAATCTGTTTTAGGAGCCAGGGATGGTGGCAATCACCTGTAATTCCAGTACTTGGGAGGCTGAGACAGGATGATCTCAGGGTGGAGGCCAGCATGCAGTAACGTGGTGGGATTATTTCAAAACATAAAAAAAGGCTGGAAACTTTTATGTAAGGGAACGTGCTCTCATTGATGCCTCGCCTAGACTGTTCAGGAAAAACTCACCATTTGTGAATACCCTTTCCCAAACAAGTAACAGGAATGAATTTCTCCTACACAAGCTCCACCCATCAGTCCAGGGCAGAGGCGCAGTGTGGATGGTCCAGGGAAATGTGCAGGGTCAGTGGACCAAGGGGAGGACCCTCAGTGTCCTGGTGTTGGTGTGACACCTGACACCCTCATTTTCTGCAGATACCTGCCCAGCTGGAGAAGAACCAGCCCTCCATGGCCCCCGGTGGAGGATGGAGGGAAGCTGGCTCTGCTCTCTGTAGTCCTTGCTTCCCTGCCTTCTATACTGTGCCAGTGTACTAACCTTAGGGTGACTTTTTTCTTATTAGAATTGACAATATCTTCACCGATCAGGTTCAAACATCATACAGATGTCACACACACGCCACTGATATTATCTGGTTAGCAAAAAATGATAGATAATGACCCCAAATAGAGTGGGCGCTCTTATTACTTGAAGGATACAGTTTGTCAGGACACAGATCTGAGGGACTGCTTCTCAGCCTCGAGGACTGTCTCCTCTGCTCCCAGCAGAACTGACTCTGGAATGCAACTCTAGTGGCCCAAACCATAGGGACAGGTGGGTGCTACTGTCTAGCTAATTGAAGCTTTGTTTAAATAAAACCTCTGCCCGGTCCACCTTCTCAGCTTACCTTCTTCTGAGACTACACCACAAAACACTTGCTAAATGAGGACCCCTGCTTCAGGATCTGCCTCTGGGGAAACAAAGCAAAGAAATTGCATTTATTTCATTTATTTTGTCGTGTATGTGTTATGGGGAATTTTACCTCCAAGCTATGCCCCAGACCTTTTTAATTCTTTTTTTATTTTGAAATAGGGTCTTGGTAAATTGATGAGAGTTTCACTATTGCTGAGGCTGATCTTGAACCTGTGATCCTCCCCTCTCAGCCTCCCAATTACTGGGAGTATAGGCATGTAGGATAGATACTGAGCATTGAACCCAGGGCCTCACAAATGGTAGGCAAGCACCAGGAGATGTTATGTATATGAATGTATCACTTTAAATCTCACTAGGATGTATAATGACCTCGCACCAATAAAATTCTAAAAATAATTTTTTTAAAAAAGAAAAACATAGTGACAGAAGGAACAATCATTCCAGCTTACCTAAAATCCTGTTATTTTGATTTCATCTCAAAACCCAAGTCCAAAAAACAACTTATCACACAGGAGAAGCTGTCCCACCCACAAATCTCCTCAGGGCATCCTTCATGTCCCTGTTCCTCAGGCTGTAGATGAAGGGGTTCAGCATCTGAGGGACCACAGAATACATCACCGAGGCCACTGCTGTATTCCTGGGTGAGTCAGTCACTGCAGAGCTGATGTACACCCCAAAACCTGTCCCATAGAACAAGAAGACAACTGACAGGTGGGACCCACAGGTGGAAAAGGCTTTATACATTCCTCTTGATGATGGCATTCTTAGGACAGAGGACACAATATGGACATAAGAGAAGATGATTCCAAAGAGGGGAACTCCACAAAATAGAAAAGAAATCAAGTACAAAAGCAGGTTATTGACAAGGGTGTCAGAGCAGGCGAGCCTGAGGACTTGAGCAAGCTCACAGAAGAAGTGGGGGATCTCCAGGTGTGTGCAGAAGGACAGACGCAGCACCATAAGACTATCCAGGAGGGCGTGCGCGATGCTAAGGAGTAGCGACAGCAGCATCAGCAGGACACAGAGGCGGGGGTTCATGATGACCGTGTACCTCAGAGGGTGACAGATGGCCACATAGCGGTCATAGGCCATCACCGCTAGGAGACAGTTTTCTAAACCACCAAAAGTCAAGAATGAGCAGACCTGAGAGAGGCAGCCTGCGTAGGAGATGCTCCGGTCCTGCGTCTGGATGTTCACCAGTGTCTTTGGGATTGTGGTTGTGCTGATACAGATGTCAGTAAAAGACAGGTTGCAGAGGAAGAAGTACATGGGGGTGTGGAGGTGGGAGTCAGAGCTGACGGCCAGGATGATGAGCAGGTTCCCCAGGACAGTGACTAGGTACATGGACAGGAACAGGCTGAAGATGAGCGGCTGCAGGTCTGGGTCATCTGTCAGTCCCAGGAGAAGAAATTTGGAAGTAGCTGTTTGGTTTCTAGTCTCCATGTTGTTCAAGAATCTGAAGGAAAATTTGGGTGAAAAGATAATGAAGTGGCCAGGTGTGGTGGCACATGCCTCTCATCTCAATACTTGTGAGGGTCAGATAGGAGGATCACAGGTTCGAGGCCAGCCCCAGCAATTTAGTGAAACCCTGTTTCAACATAAAAAATAGAAAGGGCTACGGGTATAGTTCAGAGGAATAATGCTCCTTAGTTCAATACCCAGTACCAGTAAATAAAACAACAACAAAAATGAACAAAAAGATAATAAAATGCACAGACAGCAGCAGCAACACTTGGGATCATGCTAGAAAACCACCTGTGTGGACGTGACTTCCACTCCTCTAGACTCCTGAATTGTGGGAGAGTTGATTTCTGTTGTGACATCACCGAAAACTGGGCTATGGCAACCCTAGTACCTAATACACTCACAGAATCTCTTCCACAACATCCCTATGAGAATGCATATAAGTTCAGGAACATTGTGTGACACTCGTCACATTGGAGAAGGGGCTGCTTTCTGCTCAGAAGGCAACTGTTCCGGCCCTCATGAGAGTGTGGGACCACCAGCACGGGGGCTTCATACACATCAGTGGAACTTCCATGAGAATGTGTCCTGAGGTGACATTTAGGGGACAGGAGGGCAGATATTCTATTAATGCATTCTGTCCCTTGTCCTAAACCTTCACTGAAGGACTTTGTGTTACCTGGCTGGCTTCAAGAGGAACGATGCTCAACATCTCACCTGGATACGGAAGGTGTAAAGTCTTCATTTGCACTGCTCTGGGAAGTACAGGCAGACTAAACTTGTCATAGGGTGGACTCCGGGTCAAGAAGAGTCATCTCTGGAAGAGGCTCGGGTGTCACATCCTGGCTGGGCAGGGCTGTGGAGTGAGGTGGCCCCAGCTGAATCCTGTCACCTCTGGGTCCCTGAAGGCTCAATGTCCACAACTCCCCATTACACCAGCTCTTCCACTCCCAGGAGTACATGTCCATAAAGACCAACAGATCTGAAGGGAGAAATCCAGGGTGGCTGGTTTCCTGTCCCCTGAGGCCTGATGGGCACGATTCAGTTCTCTCTGTGTTGCATGTAACTTGCATTCAAATTTTCTCTAATTAATTCACGTGTTTTTAAATTGACAAAGGAATCTCTATAATTACTAATGTCAGGAAAACTAATTCCTATAGTAGAATTGTAAATATTCTTATATAAGTGAGTATAAATAATGAAATTATAAACATTAAGGTATTTTGAAAATACAGTTAGGAGTGTGTTTCCAATGTTTCACTGATGTTTACTAAATTTTTAAAAATTTTAAATTTTTATTTACTTTTTAAAAAAGTGCTTTTATTGGTGCATTGTAATTATACATCACAGTGAAGTTCAGCGGGTGTGGTGGCTCATGCTTGTAATTTCAGTACTTAGGAGGCTGAGACAGGAGGATTGCAGGTTCGAGGGCAGCCTCAGCAACTTAGTGAGACCCTCTGCAACGTAGTGAGACCATGTTTCAAAATACAAGAATAAAATAGGACTAGGGGTGTAGCTCACAGTTTGAAGGCCCCTGGGTTCCAACCTCAGTACAACACACACACACACACACACACACACACACACACACACACAAGGTTCAAAGTGATACAAACATACATGCACACAGCACTTGGTGTGTTTACCTCTGGATCCCATCCCACTCACTCCCACTCCCTGTACATGTTATTGAAATTGGTTTTTGATACTTCGTATAGGTACATAGCATGATTGGAACTGTTTCCTTCATTGAGTCTCTTTTGCCCTGCCACCTCTCTCCCCAATACCCCTTCCTCTATGCTACCAGTCTCTCTCTCTTCATTTATCTGAAGTCCCTTTCATTTCCTAATTCCTCTCTATTGCCCACAAGTGAGAGAAATGCATGACCCTTCACTTTCTGAGACTGACTGATTCACTTAGCATAATGTTCTCCAGTTCCATCCACTTTCCTACACATCATGTAATTTTGTTCTTCTTTATGCCTGAGTAGAATTCCACTGTGTGAGCGTATACATTTCATTTCTACTCTGACAAGCCCTCTCTCTACTTCTAAAGTGCATCCACATCCGTGCTGGTAACCATTTCAGGTGGATTGCCCTTGGCCCTTACAGTTGGTCTCCAGGCTGCAATCTCTGGGCTGATGGAATTTCCCCCTTTTTCCCTCAGACAGTCTCTATTCTTCTTTTTTGGGCATTTGCAAGAAGCAAATTAGCTGAGAGGTTGGCACTGAAAAATTTATTTTACCCTCCTCTGAAAAAGTGATGGTTGTTGTGACTTTGCTGAGGAGGTCCCGATCCAGCAGTGGAACTGGACTGCCGGGCCCCTAGAGTGCACATGCGGAAAAGGTGAAAAACATCTGTCGGAGGCTTTTCCTGTTGTTTTCATTATGTCAACATGTTGGTTAGCGAGGGGGGTGCTATTGGACTGGTTACCACTGGATGTTCTGCCCCAGTATTGACAAGAAACTGGAGATTGTGCCCACCCACTGTCATTTGGACCATGGGTCCCTTGGGGACTTTGGGGCCTGGTCTCCTTCAATCATCAAACAAACCCGCCTGGCTGGTTGCCAGGAGAGGAGCTGAGGAGGGGCTTGATGGCTCCTCACAGGGCTCTTGACACTATTTAGGGCATTCATTTTTTTTTTTTTTTAGTGTCCAATTTTCTTGCAGAATGCACATTGGTCATGATAGAGAGGAGCCCTCGTTTCTTTGGGTGGCCCTGGGCATCAGGGATAAGGGGGCCTTTGGCCTGTTGGGTGAACTGGAGGAAGCCAGCCAGGGCCTGCTGCTTTTCAGTTTTTGTAATAGGACTCATCTGTAGCTCTATCAGATGTTGCCAGTGGGGCTGGCACAGGAAGACGGCAGAGTTAGGGTTCTGCTCACCAGACAGAATGGCTGTCATGACTGGGAAACATATGGTGGTATCAGGTCTGATTTTTTCTGGGGAGCTTTTGAAAATGGGTGGTTGTTGGGCTTCACCTGGATGCTGCCTCTAGTTTTCTGGCTGACCATTAGAGTCCTGCCTTTTGGTGACTAAGATCTGGGAGATAAGACCTCACAGCCATGGTGGGAGATCTGAACCAACTAGAACCAATTGCCAATGTAAGGGAAATGGTTTGAATGTTCTGGGCTGTTTATGACTTGGTCCGAAATGTGTCAGGTGACACCTGAATCTAATGAGCCTTCTGACAGCCAATCCTCTTCAAAAGTTGACCATTTTACCTTGCACAGTGTGCTCAACCTTTCTTTGGTCCATAATCACCTGTATAAGCTTTTTTAAATTTTAGTTCCTGTTCATAAGGCCTAAGGGAGTGGACTTACTTCTGTTTCCCTCCCGTTCCTACATAGAGTGTTCGGACTAGTGCCAGGATGTCTAAAACAGATAACAGACAGACAACACTCACTTCATCTGTGCCCAGCTGTCCTCCTTGCAGAGGTATTTCAGCCATCCCTTTGAGTAGGCGAGGTGGTATAAACCCCCACCCTTGTCAGACCAAGGATTTTTTAGGGTCCTTGCTGGACTACCACTTATCTGTTATGGGATGGCCCTGGATCCAGGCAATGGACGCAACACTCACTTTGGCCTTGTGGGGTGCAAACTGGAGCCTGACCCCAATGTCTATCTCATTGATACATTAGCATTCACCATTCACACACCGACCCAAATCCTGGATTGAAATTCCTGTTTCATTTCACTCCAGCATTACTCGGGGAGTTCCCTGAACTGAATTCCAGTTCTGTGTCCCTTCCTGCAGACAATACTAAGGGAATTCCCTGAAGGGAGGAGATCAGTTTCCTCTTCTGCTAATCTGATAGCAGAACCTGACCTGACCTGACAGAATCCTGAGCCCTGGGGTGGCCTACCATGATTCAGATGTCAGTACTGGATGGATAATGACCTGTTCCTTCTCTGGCCTAAAACTTCAGCAGCTGTTATCACTGGAGTTGACCGCCTCCTGGAGAGGCCTCCCACACAGTGGCAAAAAACACCTCCAGCATCGTCTTTGGACCAACGTCTGCGACAGGGAAGGCCGACTCCAAAGACACAGACCTGAGGAGGCAAAATGGTGACTCCAGGTCCTGACTCCAGGTCCAGACGGGCCTGAAAGTGCCCCCTGCTAGCTCTGTCAAAATGTTGCAGGGAAACAAGGTTCCTGAAGTCAGGAGACAGAGACCGGAGTTGGAAAACAGGTTTCTTTATTCACTAGTGAAGGCTCAGCAAGCGAAGCTTCAGGGCTGAGTACCCAAACACTGAGCATACAAGCTCTTTTATACATTTTGTCACCTAATGTTGGGATGGGAGGTGTAGGCGTGAGACGTGCATTTCCTAGCATAAGCATGATGACAGAAGCAGACCAAGCAATTAATCATTATATTGTGTTTCTTTTCATTACTACTCTGTTTAAATTTGAGAGAGCCTGTACTGGGTTGTACCCTGAGCTGTCTTGGGTGACTCTGCTTTGATTTTTGTCTGAGGGAGCCTTGTGCTTTCTTATCTCCTGAACTGCATACTTTTTTTAACACCTGAGGGGGGACTATGAAGAAGCTTTATTGTTTTCATTTGCTTTTAGCCAAAAATAGTTTTAAGGACAAAGCCCGGAGTCCTGCCTCATATTTATTCTCATTTATCTTTTTTTTTTTTTTGGTACTGAGTTTGAACTCAGGGATATTCTATCTCCATGCTACACTGCAGCCTTTTTTATTGTTTATCTTAAAACAGGGTCTAACTAGATTGTTGTGGGTCTTGCTAAGTTGCTGATTCTGGCCTAAAACACATAGTCCTCTTATATCGGCCTCGCAAGCCATGGGATGACACCAGCGTGCCACGGTGCCTGGACCTGATCCTTAAAAATTCATTAAACAGCCAGGCATGGTGGCGCACGCTTGTAATCCCAGTACTTTGGGAGGCGGAAACCAGAGGATCCGGGTTCACGACCAGCCTCAGCTCTCTCTCTCTCTCTCTCTCTCTCTCTCTCTCTCTCTCTCTCTACTTAGTGAGGCCCTCCGCAACTTCGTGAGACACAGTTTCAAAATAAAGTATAACAAATAGGGCCAGGGGTGTAGCGTAGAGGTAGAACACCCCTGGGTTCAATCCCCAGTACCGCAAAAAAAAA
>PVJS01052455.1:0-13610 GCA_004027185.1 Glis glis
AAAAAAAAAAAAAAAAAAAAAAAAAAAGAAAAATAAAATAGGGCTGGAGGTGTAGTTTGGAGGTGGAACACCCCTGGTTCCATCCTAGTAACACCCCAAAATTAAAAAAAATAAGTATAAATTGCACACACAAACTGTACATATATATATATATACATATATATATACATATATATACATATATATATATATATTTATATATTAGAATGAAAGCTATATGCATGTGGGCAAGCAAAGCACAACAAGGAAGCCCCTATTAAAAATATAAAGAGAAGCTGCCACCATAAAGTTAGGGAAACAGAGCTGAACTCATTGGCATGACATATTGAAGAAGGTGTTTGTCAAAACCTAGTTTGAGATCACTGCCTTTTTTTAGGAATTCCTAAGAACGCTCCCTCCACTTATCTCAGCTGGCGGCAGCATCCCGGTTGTTCTCAGTCTCACCAAGCAGCAGCTGTGAGTCTCACATCTGCTCACTTGTCTGCTGGTAACGGCTTCCAGGGAGTAATGACCGCTTTCCCTCCTGCTTTCTAAAAGAAGACTTTAGGTAATATATTTCCAAGATTCTCCACTGTCGTGTAGGGGAGGTTCTAAAATAACACAGTGATTTTTACTGGACTGCTCCAGATAATGCGGCCACCCTACTAATTGGAAGTTAGATGTAGCTATATGATTTCTTTTGGCCAAGGAAATTTAAAAACTAGTGTGTCTTTGAGATTGACATTGGTAATTTAATATACATATGTAGCATTATTTCAACTGTTACCTTCTTTATGTCTCTATCCTTGCCCCTTCCTCCCCTAAACCCCCTCCATCACTCCATTAGAGTCTCTGCTCCTATATCTGAGGTTACCCTTGTTTCCCAATTTCTATCTAGCTTCCAGATATGAGAGAAAACATAAAACTATTGTCTTTGGGGAAGGGGAGGAAGGAGGTTGGTACCCGGAGGGAAATGCTTCATGAGATGTGCGCGTGTGCATTCTTATCAATCTATACCTCAGTATGATGGATAATTATAATGCACCAGTAAGAGAAAAATAAATAAATGTACTATGATAAGAAATAGTGTGTCGCTTCTGGGCTATTAGTCTAAGAGGCTCAGGGTAGGTACACACTCACCCTACACCCACTTTCCCTGCCGCAGGGATGATGGAAGCCTAGATCAAGATGGGCTTCCATTAGCCTGGGACTCTGAATGATTATAATGAAAAAAGTTCCCCTTCCAACCACACCAAAAGAGTAATATGGACAAGAAATACAATTTTGTCACATTTAGCTACTGACATTTTGTTACCGCAACCTGATTATCCTGACTAATGCATAACAGTAATAAAATTTCAATCTCTCTGTCTCTCTCCTCTCTCTCTCCCATACACCACACACACATACACATCGCTGTGTCAGATAGCATCCTCAGATCACATCTCAGGTGTGTCAGTGGCCTCAGCTTTGGTCATCCTCCAGCATCCAGACTGATGGAACAGCCAACACATTTAATGTTACCAATCAGAGTGACGGGGGGAAAGTAATTATTTCTTGTTGGTTCTTTCCAGAAATGACACATGACACATTAGCCAAGTTTTATTGCACAAAGCTAATCATTAAAATGCACTTAATTTCTAGAATGCAGGAAGGTACCATCCTATCATGAGCCTGGAGAAAAAAATGAACTAAAATATTTATCAATAATCCTAGTGATTGTCATAGTGGCATGAAACAGAAAAAGATAATGCATGGCAATTATAGATTTCAATAGGATTTTCATGAGCTAGAAAAATAACAAGAACCATAGGATATAAGAATCAAAAGGAATACAGAGGAAGGTTTATACGCATGTCCTCAAGAGTCAACCATGTAAGTTCCCAACAGTCTGCACAATTAATCAACCAATAAACCAAACACACAAAATAAAAAGCTAACAGTTTTAGTTCAAAACAAGTTAAAAACTAAATTACTGGTGGTACTTTAAAAATGATTAAATGTTTAGTAGTAAATTATTTGTAAAAATTAAAGTTATCCCCGAGTCTCTTACACTTTCAAGACATGCCTGCCATTTGTGAGCATCTCATTGGAGCATCAATATGACTAATGTCCTTATAGAAGTGAGGATTCAACCTCTCTGGTCAGGACTGCTAGCCTCCAAAGTTATGAGGAAATAAATTTCTGTTGTTTAAGACAACCTGTCTGGGGCACTTTGTTATGGCAGCTGTGGGGGCCCAGAAGGAGTACAGGCCTGTGCTGGAGACATGACCTCCCCACCAGCCATGGATGAGCCATGAGTGCATATCCCACACAGGCACAATTGTGTAGGTAAAACTAGGCAAAACACAATGCGCATGCACACGTCATGCTTGCTGGACATGTGCCATTTTACCTGGAGCCCTATGTAAGGGATGGCTGGTGAATAAAGTTGTTGTTTGTTCTCTTACCAATGGCGCCTCTGCATGTTTTCTTCATCCTGGGGGATCTCAGCACCTGCAATGACAGCTGGCCCTTGACTGAGCCCCTGACAGCAGCATTAGCAAACTAATAACACCTGTGAAAACATAGATTGAAATGATGATGAAACAAGGTTATCTATGTAGAGCACTCTCCCCATGAAAGATGGCCAGTTTTAATTATTTTCCCTCCTTAATCTTATTCCTGTCTTCCTAATGAAGCCTGAGATGAAGAACTCACATGTGAAAAAAATTCTCTTATCTGAAAAAATAATCAATGGGTAGAGTCTATAGGTGAAGATGCTTAACTGTTTCAAACCTGTGTAGAAAAAAATAGGAAGAAAACCAAAGAGATGGTGTTTATTTTTTGGAAATTGTTATCCTTTCAGAAAGGAGCTGAAATCACATTTCTCAGTAGATCAGAAAATGATGGAAGTGCATTTGGTTTAGTATTCTCAAGGGTTCTTTTAAAGAAGCATGGAAGAATTAAATAAGTATCGAAAGAACTCATTATTGTCTATAATTGCGAGCTAGAAGGAAATACTTCAATGTTTATCACAACATACCCATATCCAAACATGGTTAAGCATCCCCAAAGTTTATGAGCTAAAAACACAAGTGAAAGGTAATCTAAGCTTAACTTTCTCGGGCTTCAAAAAGAGTTCAAGATATGTGCCCAATCAATCTACTCATTGACTAATTATTATTGACTGGAGATAATTACCTTAAAAAAAGGCTTTATTCCTTTTATGCTTAATCTGGGACCTTTGAAGGAACCCTGTGTATAACGAGGCAAACAACTTGAGACATTGCCTCGAGATAGATTTATTTAAAATGAACGGATACCATTAATCTCATCTAGACACTTGGCGAGGCAGGCAATTCTGCTTAAGTGTGTAACTGCACACTGCTGAGCTGTCACGCTGGGGTGCAGAATACAGCTCTGACATTTGAGTTTAGCAAAGTGTAATTCCCCAGGACTACAAGAGATGAGAAGGTAAATTTGATGTATGGAATACTTTGCCTTTATAGCCTATCATCACCTTCATCAACAATACTGCTATGCCTGAGGGACCAAGAAATATGCTAAAAAACATTGTCCCTTATTTATAGAATGATTTTTCTTCTGGAAAGACAAAGGGAAAATAGTAGAAAGTACTGTTTTTATTTTTAATATACTTGTATTGGTGCATCCTGATTATACATCGTAGCGAGGTTCAATGTGATACCTGCACATAGCACGTGGTGTGATTCCTTCCACACCCCCTCCCCCTTCTCATACACATTAGTGAGATTGGTAGTGATACCTTCATATATGGACATAGCTTATTGTTAAATACTCCTTGCCTTAACTTTTTAAATAAAGAATAATTCTTTCATGTACATTTTACAATAGACTCTTTAGTTGGCAGTTTTCTTTTTTGGAGTGGAAAAGTCAAACTACAATTTAAAATAAAGATCAAACACATCATGTTATGAAATTAGTTTAAAGTTAGACTGATCTCTGTTTACAGACTGCTATATGATCAGATGGAACACTCAGGAAGCGTAAGACATCCAGAGCCCTACGCTCTGGACCGATAACCGCCACCACTTGGTCTTTCACAGGTTTATCTAAGTTGTCGGGACTGAAGCCAACAGCAGTGACCCATTACAACTTCAGGCAATGCGTGTTTAAGTCCAGAGATACAATGCAATTTAGAGACCAACTTCTCTTGGCTTTTGTTAGCAAGTGAAAAGAGGAATTTGAAGGGTCCAAGAAATGCCTCTTATCTAAGGAAGAACTTATTTTTATTTCCCAAATGATATGTGGATTTTAACACAGAGGAATAATGCAGCACCTCTTCCCCAATATATTGGTACACTGTTGAATATTGTCATTTATGTATGTGTTAAATCAAAGAGTCACATTAAGCCAGGCCTGGTGGAGCACACCTGTAATCCCAGTACTTGGGATGCTGAGACAGGAGAATCGCAGGTTTGAGGCCAACCTCAGCAATTTAGCAAGGCCCTCAGCAATTTAGCAAGACCCTGTTTCAAAATAAAAAATAAATAAATAAAATAGGGCTGGGGTATAGCTCATAGGTAAAATGCCCCTGGGTTTAATCCCCAATACCCCACACACACACACATAAAGTCATGTTATCTTAAAACAATTTTTAAAATAAAATTGTGACAAAATTTTAATAGGGAATCCGGAGCAAAATAATAATATAATATGTATCATATGCATTACCTCCCAGATCTTTGCTTCTTAGGAGTGGGTGATTAGGAGCATCCTCAGTAATATTTTGTGTATCTCTTGCCATGGACTAGCAGTGCTTTGGATTTACTACCTGCACAAGGGTCCTTAGCAACCTTAAGCGTAATCAGATCCATGAGCCAATTATAGAAACCGCAGAACCAATTCAGAAAATGTATCCTTAGAATCCTCTTCCTTTAGAACCACTTACAATATTAAAATCTGTACTTGTCAGGGTTCTCAAAATAAATAAATAAATAAACAAACCAGACATAGCAGGATGTACATGTATATACAAGAGGATTTACAAGCCATTGGCTCACATGTTTTTATGGAAGCTGCTTAATGTTTGTTACACTGAAAAATTCTTATGTTGAATGTCAACATTCAATGTGTTAATATTAGGAGGAGGAGGGAGTTGATTAGACCCTGAGAGAGGAGTTCTAATGATTGGGGTCAGTGCCCTTATGAAAGCGGCAGCAGAGAGCTGCCTACACCTAGTGTTCTGTAAGGAAACAGCAAGAAGGTCCTGTCCATGAGAAACAGATCCTCTTCAGACACTGAATCTGATGTGGGACTTCCCAGGCTCCAGAACTGTGAGGATTAAATGTTTGTTGTTTACCTAGTATATGACACTCTTGTTATAGCAGTCCAAACTAAAAGACTAAATCCAAATATCTGTCAGCAAGATGAAGAAGCAGAAGAGTTGATGTCCTAGTCCTAGTGTGCATCTGAAGGCCTTGGAACCAGGAGAACTAATGGTGTGGTTCCAATCTGCACACACACGGGTTCAGGGCCCAGGAAGAGCTGATGTTTCAGCTTGAGTCTGAAGACAAAAAAATAACCCATGGCCCAGATGAAGGCACTCAGGCAAGAAAAGTTCCCTCTTACTTGGTAGAAAATCAGCTTTTTATTCTAGTAAGGCCTTCAAATGATTAATGAGGACCACACATCAGGGAGTGCTTTACTTGGTTACTAATTTAAATGTTAAACTCAACCATAGACATCTTCACAGAAACTCCCAGAATAATGGATGACTAAAGTTCTGAGTACTCCATGGCCCAGTCAAGATAGCACACAGAATTAACCATCTTAGATTGATAATAGATGATAGATAGATAGATAGACAGACAGACAGGGGAGGGAGGGAAAGGAATACAAATTCTAATTGGCTTCAAAGTGCAGAGAAAACTAACAGTAGCAAACAGAAACTGCTGTGGTAAGATTGTTAGTGCTAATTCCTCAGAAGCATTATCAAAAGTTTAAAGTATGCATAGAATAGGTCAGTATAACAAATAATATCTTCAATCTAGCTTCATTTGTAAGTATATAACTAATTTTCACTTTGATTTTAATGTTTTTATTTTATTTAATTGATGATTACATGGCATTGAAAACATGTTTCACTAATCAAAGCTTTTTTGTTTTATTAAGTAGACATCTTTAGGGCCAATTCTATTGGAAAGATGAAAGGTCTTATGCATTGAAATTTCATTCCCTTTGACATTAGATCCATTGATTTTTCTTAAAAGATGTTTATATACATCAATTTTACAGCTTTCTAGAAGGGGAGAATATAATTAAGTATTGACATCCTGAAATGCATGCATTAAAATAGAAGATTTATAATTTTTTAATTTTGAAAATGGCAAAATAAGAGAACTGGAATGCTTCTTGCTATTTATGATGATGTTCATTTACTTCTATGTTCTGCTTCAAAGCCGATCATGATTAATTCATTGCAAAAATCCATGGAGGATTCTTACACTTATAATTATACATTTTTTTGTCTTTATCAGAGTCTAAGGAAAAAAGATGATTGATTTTGAAACTAGGGAATTTCCTTGTGTGTCAAACATCAAGACACATTTCTTTATTGAAAAAGACACTATCCAATGTGTATTTGAATAAAAGATCATGGATCTCCTATAACAATTTTTCCTACAGAATTTTTCCTCCCTCTTGATCTTTCTCTATGAATTTCAGTCCTACATTTTTATATATGCAAAGCAATTATTTGATGTAAGATAGGAGAGAACTGATTTACCTGCCAGTGAAAAAGCTTTAATTACTTCAGTCTTTGTCTTGCTCTTCCACCTCACAGAATAGAGAATTTGATGTACGCATTTATCATTTAATTTTGTGGAATCAAAAATTAATTTTTCCCCATCCTCCTTCTCTCTGTTTTCCCCCAGGAACTTCAGCTATGAAATGGGCTGTTCTGATATCAATCCCAAGAGAAATAGGAAGAAATTGTGTTCTATTAGTATAATGTTTTCCTTAATAATATAATTCATCTTATTATTTGAAGGGTTAGTAAAAATGTATATAAATGTATACAAATATCGTACACTGTGATGGAGAACAGAACTGAAGGGAAACTGCCTGGGTTTGAATCCTGTTCCTGTCAGTTGTGAGTTATGTGACTCTTCTGCACCTCCATTTTGACATCTTCAAAATAGGCATAAAAATAGTAACTATTGAGCTAATTATGATATCAGTAAGAGACTTAAAAGAGTTAATAGAGTGATGTAGTGCCTGATCTATTGCAAAATTCTCTTCTAGTGTTTACTAGAGTATTAAGCAGTACATTGACCTTTGTATAATGTTTCTGCATATGAGGAATGGATTTCTATGAAGGACAGGTTTTGGAAGGTAATTCTGCTCAAAGTACCTGGAAAGACATCATCATGAATTATCCCATTAATAAAAATAAAAAAGGAAATGCAAAATATAGAGCAGATTTAAAATTTTATCCACATTACTTCACATACCCCATTATTTAACACAGATTTCATAAAGTAAATGTAAAAAGTACATTTCCACTGATTACAAAATTGGTTAAAAAGTGATGACTAATAATTTCATTGATTTGCTGGGATGTGGAAACTTATTTCAACCTGGATGCATTTAGTATAAAGCACATCACTGATGTTGAAATATATGTGTATGGCAGAAAATAAAAAAGACTTCGGTGTATAATTAATACAAAAATTATCAAATTTGTCATTTAACAATGTCAGAAAAATTTTATGTACTCCTAAAATGTTAAGACATTTTGCAAAAGCTATATCAACATAATATTTTATATATAATTGTTAGTGGGTAGAGAAATATGTCAATTGGTATCTTGCTATCTATTTAGTTTGCATTCTCAATTATCTTTAATACTCCTAATTCAATGCTATTAAATGTAGCTTCTCCTTTTTGCATTAATTTGATCAGTTGTTGAGAAAACATGAAAAGGTCAGGTTAAATGACTTGAACTAGGTTTTTCTCCTTAATCAGAGAAATACTAAAAACAAATTTTACATACAAACATATACTGCAAAGAAGTTTTTATTCTATTCAACCTCTGATAATTTGGGCAAAATTTGAAATTAGCCTTGGTTCTCAGAGATTAATTTATATCTGTCTTATACCTAATGACACATAAACTAATTTTATTGAAATAAAATTTTAATGGTTGAAATTCACTAGTTTTTTATCTCTATTGTACTGTTTAAAATACAAAAAAACTACTGAGTATTTTATTACCAGGAACAAAGAAGTATACACACACACACACACACACACACACACACACATATAATATAAAAATGCTAAAAGTCTACCACCAAATATTAAAAGGTTCATTGAATGATAGATCGTATACAACAGAAATGACATCTTAAGTTGTGCTCAAACCAATATAAATAGGATCAGATAACATGTACTCTGAATTGGGGAAATTCACATTTCCTGGCTATCGAATGGAGTTTCTTGTCAATAGGGCAAATAGAAATTACTCTTGATAACATCTCAAAGCTAAGCAAGAAGCTCAAGGACTACACTTCACGGTTTTCTTTGGCTTTCACTGGGAAATAGAGCACTACTGCACTGGCCACTAAATAAATGATTGAGCGCCCAGGCCTACTGTGACAGCCCAAATCTAAGCACAATAGCGTGATACTTAAGGAAGATTAGTGGACTGAGAATTCCACATCCATACTACAACCCCAGGTATTTTGTGGAGTAGAGATAGACAGAAAAAAAGAGGAGTGGTTCCTGTATCTAATTCTGGCCCAGTTCCTGTTCAGCTCTTTATGTTATTCTAGAATTTTCTTTAACATAAATCAAAGCAAAATACTTAACAGTGCTGTTTTAATTTACTTTAAAGCTGGGCATGGTAGTGCATGCCTATAATCCTAGTACTTGGGAGGCTGAGACAGGAGGTCCATAGGTTCAAAACCAACATCAGCAACTTAATGAGGTTCTCAGCAACTTAGTGAGACCCTGTTTCCCAATAAAATTAAAATGGGTCTGAGGTATAGCTTGGAAATAGAATGCCCATGGGTTCAATCCCAGCACCAAAAGAAAAAAAATTAATTTAAAATTATAATCTATTAAAATGTCACAATTTTTTTTCACTTTATAACACTTTATATTTAGACATCTCTTCAGGTGTTAATTCTGATTTAAAAATAGGCGAGGCAGAGCTCCCAATATAATGAGGTGAGGAGGGGGGCAAATCTTTTTCCCAAAAACTGACTATAGACATTCCAGAAAATTGTCAAAAATACGTATTTCAGAACTCTAGAAATTGATCAAATACAAACAAATTCAATCTTGAAAAACTACAGAATCTAAAGTAAAAGTGATAGAAGTGTGTGAGCACCTGCCTGTGGCCACTCCTCCCCTCCCAGGTTTGTGAGGCCATAGGTTTAGCAGGATAGGGAAAGCTACAACAACCATCAGCTTCAGTGCAGCAGGTGACTCAGTACAGGTGACTCAGGGTGCAGTGGAAGGCAGGAAAAACCAGCCCCAGGTTGTCAGGAAAAGAAGCAAGATCAGTTACAAGTGAATGGGCAAGGTCAGCAGCTCTCATTGCCTGAGGTTCAGTTTTGTAAGAGCAACCAAGGGGTCAGCTAACTAGCCCAAATTTTCAGAGGGAAATCCTGGGAATGAGAGAGCTTTTATAAGATCACTACACATCCCTGGTCAGTTTATGTGCATATGACAGGGACCAGAGAGATCCCCTGAATAAACCACAGACCGGTTACTTATGCAAAGGAGATGCAGGGAAAAGCCTGGCAGACTGGAAGCCAGCCAGCTGTTTGAAGGCACTCTCCAACCCACGAAAGGACAACCCCCAACCAATCACTGCCAGACCACTAAGCAACACAAAGAAGTGAACTCCAAGATTCAAAGTTTAAAAACTAAAATGAAAGCGTTAGTAAGACAGAGCAGAGACAAGAATGGCCCAACACCATTGTGGAGAGAGATGGTACAGATTTAGAACATGAAAATCACTCCACGATAAATAGAAACAATGATGGTCAATGTTTTGGAGGGGAAGTCAGAATCCAAAGTTGCTAAAATATGCTATCTAAATATCCAGTTTTCAATGACAACAAAAAAATCGTAAGAGATGCAAGGAAGCAGGAAAGTGTGACACATACTCAGGAACATCAATAAGTAAATCTTTCTTGGTGGGCCCACATATTGGATTTAACAAACATTGCAAAGCAAATATTTTCTATTGATATTCAAAGAGCTAACAAGAGTCTAAAGAGAGCGCCTATAGAATGGGAGAAGATCTTTTTCAGCTATTCCCCTGATAAAGGACTAATATTTAGAATATACAAATTATTTAAAAGACTTAACACTAAAAAAACTAATAACTCAAGAAATGGGAAATTAAACTAAATAGACACTTCACAAAAGAAGAAATACAAGTGGCCAATAAATACATGAAAAAAATGTTCAACATTAGTAGTCAGGGAGATGCAAATAAAAACTACACTGAGATTCCATCTCACCCCAATTAGAATGGCAATCATCAAGAAGTCTAACAACAATAAATGCTTGTTACGATGTGGGGAAATAGGAACTCTTCTACACTGATGGTGGGATTGCAAATTAGTGCAGCTACTATAGAGATCAGTGTGGAGATTCCTCAGAAAACTGGGAATGAATCCACCATATGATCCAGCTATACCACTCCTAGATATCTTTCCAAAGGGAATGGAATCAGAATATTATAGTAATACATGCATAGCCATGTTTATAGCAGCATAATAGTCAAATTATGAAACCAACCCAGGTGTTCATCAACAAGCGAATGGATTTCAACATTATAGGATATATATACACAATGGAATTGTACTCAGCAATAAAGAAGAACAGAATTATGTCATGTTCAGGAAAATGGATGAACCTGGAGAACATTATGTTAAGTGAGATTAGCCAGTCACAGAAAGTGAAGGGTCATATGTTTGCTCTCATATGTAAAAGCTAGGGCCTAATTGAATATAAGAGGGACTTTAGATAATGGAGGAAAAACTCCAGTGTAGAGAGAGAGGTGGTCTGTTGGAGGGTGTGGGAGAGGGAGAATTAATGAAGGAAACACTTCCACTGACATTATGTACATATATGAGAATACCAATGCCAATCTCAATGTCTTGTATGGGCAGGGGGGAGTGGGAAGGGAGCCAGGGAAAGCCCACCAAGTGCTGTGTGCATGTATGTCACTATCACTATGAACTATATTATGATGTGAGACTATAATGCACCAACAAAAGCATAAAGAAAAGCTAAAAGAAAGTATAACATCATGTCTCCACAGGGTATTTATTAAGGATTTTAATAAAAATTTAAACATAAAAAATGGAACTTCTGGAGTTAAAAGTACAATATTGAAGAATGTATGTTGCTAGATCTCAGGACTTTCTAAAAAAGCACAAACATGAACGCAACATGGTATTAGACAAAGAGATAAATGAAACAAAATAAAGTCTAAAAGTAGATTCAATCTATATAATCGATTAACTTTCATCAGAGGCACAATGGTAATTCAATAGGACTTGAACAAATGCTATTTGTAGATTTTGTACAAACTTCTGTCTGCCTCTGGTGGATTCTGCTTACCTCTCTAGTGTGACAGACTTACTTCCCCATCATTTGCCATATGATTTATGTGTGTCTTCTAAGAAATTCCATTTCAAAGAGCAATACTCATCTGTAACAGAAACCTAAGAACTATCTATTGAATTAATGAATGGACTTGACCACTTTCATTTCCTAGAGAGGCACACTCCTTTCCTACATCAAGGTTTTTTTTTTTTATATCAGATGTTCAGATAGTATCAGATAGTATTTTACTATCTAGAATACTTGAACTGTATTTCTTAGCCTCTTCGACCCATTCATTTTCCAGTGCTTGTTTTACATGTCGCTTTCTCTGCCAGGGCTTGGCCTTCTGTGCCAATTCAAATTGGTTTCCACTCTGTAATCTATTTCAAAATACCCTGTACTTTTCCTTTTATGGTATTTATCACATGTAGTAAATGTTTATTTTATTTATTTATTTATTCATTCATTTATTTGTTTATTATGGTACTGGGGATTGAACTCAGGGGCATTCTTTTTTATTTATTTATTTTATTGGTGCATTGTAGTCATACATTTTGATGAAGTTCAGGGTGGTAGAGGCATACATGCACACAGTACTCATTTAGCCCTTCCCCAGTTCCCACTTATTCCCTCCCACTTCCTTTGATAAGTTTGTGTATGTACCTCCGAGCTACACTGCCAGCCCTTTTAATTAATTTATTTTTGTGAAACAGTGTCTTGCTAGGTTGCTGAGATTGTCTCTAAATTGCTAAGGCTGATCTCTAACCTGTGATTCTCCTGTCTCAGCTTCCCAAGTACTGGGATTATAGCCATGAGCCACCATGCCCAGCATAGGTTCTTATTTTGAATATTAATATTAAGCATTTAAAATATATAGCAATATCTAGAAAATAATGCATTATAAATCTATACAGCGAATTAACAAGATAAAGAAGAAAAAGCTTTAATATTTGGCCATATTTGTTACAGATCTTTCTCTCTCTAAAAATAAAAATGTATTAATAATGACAAAGTTGGCCTCCTACTTGGCGGCTCTATGATGATTTTGAACAGGCAGTATGATTGCATTTCCTGGTCTCCTTGTTTGGTGGTGTCATGTGAATGGTTCTGGCCAATCAGTTATGAGTTTAATTGGTGCACGCCCCTTCTGGATCTGAGCATTTAATTGTCCATGTCCCTTCCTTCCTTCCTTCCTTCCTTCCTTCCTTCCTTCCTTCTTTCTTTCTTATTTATTTATTTATCTGATACTGGGGATTGAATCTAGGGACTTTCTGCCTCTGAACTACACCCCCAGCCCTATTTTATTTTATTTTTTTATTTTGAAACAGGGTCTCACTAAGTTGCTGTGAGTCTCACTACATTGCTGAGGCTGGCCTAAAACCTGTGATCCTTCTGTCTCAGCTTCCCAAGTACTGGGATTACAGCTGTGCACCACCATGCCTGGCTTGTCCAAGTCTCTGTTGGCGCCCTTGCCCAATGCCAATGACATTTGAAACAATTGCTGTTCAATTAAGCCTGAGGCCTTGAGTGTGTAGCAGGAGCACAGCTATTTCCTCCCACTCCTCATCTACAATGGGTCACATCTGTGAAAAAGAAGACTTTGTTGCTAAAACCACTAACATTTGGGAGTTGATTTACTTCACAGAAAACCTAGTCTCTCCTAACTGGTAAAGTTTTACATCTCCTTACCCTTCCTCCCACCCTATGTAAAAACTCTATCACGACACTGATGCTTATTCATAAAAAATAACCCATTGCTTTATCCATATGGCACATATGTTACATATGTGCATTTCCTTTTTTTTTACTTTATATCATTTTTTTATATCTTTATTTATGTTTTTTTTTTTTTTGCGGTTCCAGGAATTAAACCCAGGGGCATTCTACCTCCGAGCTACACCCCCGGCCCTATTTTTTATACTTTATTTTGAAACCGGGTCTCACGAAGTTGCGGAGGGCCTCACTAAGTAGCTGAGGCTGGCCGCGAACCCAGATCCTCTGGTCTCCGCCTCCCAATTACTGGGATTACAAGCGTG
>PVJS01052456.1:0-13608 GCA_004027185.1 Glis glis
CTTGTAATCCCAGTACTTGGGAGGCTGAGACCGGAGGATCCGGGTTCGCGGCCAGCCTCAGCTACTTAGTGAGGCCTCTGCAACTTCGTGAGACCCGGTTTCAAAATAAAGAATAAAAAATAGGGCCGGGGATGTAGCTCAGAGGTAGAAAGCCCCTGGGTTCAATCCCCAGTACTGCAAAATAATAATAATAATAATAATAATAATAATAATACTAGGGATTGAACCCAGGGGAATTCTACCTTGGAACTACACCCTCAACCCTATTTATTTATTTATTTATTTATTTATTTATTTATTTATTGAAACAGGGTCTTGCTAAGTTGTGGGGTGGGGGGTTCTCGCTAAGTTGCTGAGGCTGGCCTCAAACCTGCGATCCTCCTGTCTCAACCTCCCAAGTACTAGGATTACAGGCATGCACCATGCCTGGCTGTAAATGTTCTTTTGTAATATACTTTCTTTTTGAGCCTCGCTCTGTGTCATAGTCTTAAGTTTATGCCTGATGCTAATATGCATTTGATCATATTTCCCCAGAACCTTTTTATAGCTATTTCTATAGCACACTCCTTTACATATTTCTTGTCCTCTTGTTTTTCTGCCAGGTTTTTCCCAAGAGTCTGTTGTAACAGCAGAAGCAAGTTGAGAGCTTCACATTTGTAAAGGTCATTGCCACTTAAAGCTCTGCATCGTGAAGCTGGACCTGTCCTTCCTCGGGGAGAAATATTTTGTCTCAATCTGTCTGCAGCTGAGCCCAGACTTCCTAATCATGGTGTGTATCAGAGGGTGTGATTTAAACACACGGTCACCTGACAACAACCACCACAGCAAAATCTTCAGAGATGCCTGCATGTCATGCCTTCTTCAATAAAAATGGGACTCAGGTATCTTTTGGGCAATCTCTGGCTACAGGGGAGCAGCTAAACCACAAGAAACTTGCTCTGTTCATGAAGTTCATCTTTTCTCTAGAAGGATCACCTTTTTACACCAGGGCCACAAACAGAGAAGTTAATATTTTCTAGCTTTGCTAATAGCATAACTGAGAAGTCTTTTGACTCAAGGCAGAAAGGTCACAAAGGGGGAAACTGAACATAGTCCTGGGAGTGGGAAGCAAGGGTCTCCAGAAAGGGGTGCACACACATCAGTGTTAGGGGATTCACTGAGGCAGGGGATGGAAATATTAGAACTTCCTATATCTATTTTTATCTCACCCTTTGAAAAGTCACATGCACCTATATTACTATTACTAGTACATTACTATTTATGTATGTGTTCTATAAAGTACACAACATGTTAATAAAACAGGTACACAAAATAAGTTTTTTATGGGAATGAAGATCTAAGACATTTAGACACCAGTGGTCCGGAACACACAGCTTATAAACCGTGGATGATGGTTCTTTATCCCATAGGAATCAAAACTCTTGCCAAGAATTCCCTCTAACTCTTGTTTAACCAAGTCTATTGATCCAGCTGGAAGGATAAAGGAGAGGGGAGCCTTGATATTATTTTCATAGACACAGGTCAAAAGGAGGTAGAAGACAGAAATCTATTTTCAATGTAGAGTATACAGGATAAGACTGTAATTCCACATTGAGGAGGCAGATTGGGAAGGTTTTATAGAAGCAGCTTCTCAAAAGAAAGTTGGCATAGAAAACAATGATAGAATCTTGATATGAGATGATGGGTGAGGGGTCTTTTGAAAAGGAAGATACAACATAAATTAAGAGAAAAGGAGGAGACTGGGGGTGTAGCTCAGTGATAGAGCACTTGCCTAGCAGATACAAGGCCCTAGTTTCAATCCCCAGCACTACCCAAAAAAAGAGAAAGGAAGGAAGGAAGGAAGGAAGGAAGGAAGGAAGGAAGGAAGGAAGGGAGGGAGGAAGGAAGGGTTTCTTTGGTGAGCAGTGTAAACTTTTGTATGGCTAAAAGTCATCGCATGATGGGTGGAAGGGAATAAGACTGCCACAGTGGCAGAGGCCAGTTCATGGAGACCTTGTTAAGAAATATAACACTATTCTGAAATCAGTTAGAAAAAATACTGAAAGTTGTTTGGGTTAGTTTTGGTTTTAAAGCGAGAAACTCATTTTTTCCAAAGTTTACATTAGAGAGATGAGCTTGGCAGCACTGTGAGAACTAGGGGACTGGTGAGAACAGCGAGGGGCCGATGTAATTGTCCAGATGGAAAGTATGATGCCTGAATGATGGTGAGGACGGCGGTGGGAATGTCAAGGTCACATTCAGGAGACCTTGCAGAGACATGTTCAGAAGGACTTAGTCAGTTGGACTGGCTTTGATTCTGAGAGTCTAAGGTTGGGAGACTGGAAGAATGGTGGTGCTATTAATTGAAATCAAGTGGCAGGGAAGACTATGTCTTGGGGATGAGGTGAGGAGGGCATGATTTAGGTCAGGCTTTCAGAGATGATGGAGATTTGCATGCCAGACATTTGTTGAGGTGTCCACTGATTTGCTAGGAGGACTCCTAGTACTCCACATATAGTTAAACTCACAGCCATGATCTATTACAGCAAAGGGATACCAAGAAAAACCACCACAGTGAAAAGGTATGTGGGATGAAGTCCAGAGGAAATCAGGGGCAAGCTTCCAAGATCTTATCCCAGTGGGGTCCCACAGGACGTGTGTGGCAACACACAGGAAGTGCTGTCTACCAGGGAAGATCATTAGGGACTCAGTGTCCAAGGTTTTTGGTGGGAGCTGATCACATAGGTCTCCTTGACCTTGCACATACCCAAATTCCAGACTCCCCCAAGGAAGGTGGGTGTTCATCATGAACCACATTGCTTTAACAAACAGTTTGAGCACAGTGAGCTGTTCTAATCATTTTGGGGAATGGTACAAACCCTACAGAAACCCAAGTTCCCGATGTCAGCAAAGGGCCAAACTTGTAAGCCAGTGTTTCAGAGGACAGCAATCTCAGGCTACCGGGCTAAGTATTAGCATGGGCATGCTCCCAGGTATACCACTTATGTGAAAGGAAGGGAAATAGGGATGAGCAGAAGAAAAATGGTTCAAATGAACCATGAAACAATTACAGCAAAGACCTCAGGCAATCCCGCCAAGCTCCGGTTCTGAATGGCTCTTCAAAGGTGTCCTAAATTGAGGTCACAGGGTATAATGGTTTGGATTTAGAGTGTCTCCCTATCCCTCACGGAAACAGGTAGCAATGTTGGAAGAGGGGCTTGGTTGTTAAGGAGGAGCCCATGGGGGTGTGACCTTGGGAATTATATATCCTTCCTCCTCCTCCTGCTTGCTCTCTCTGCTTCCAGCCTCTAGGATGTGAGGATGCAATTTTGCATCTCTCTCTCTCTCTCTCTCATTCCTGCCACCATGCCTTGAGCTCTGCAGATGTGGGACTCACATGGACTGAACCCCAAAATCTCCAAAAACTGTGAGCAAATAAATCTTCCTCCTTTTAAGTTGTGTAGTGGTGTGGTCAGTCATTTGGGATGATAGTGAGAATGTTGACCGAGACAGAGGGTCAGGCCTTCCTGCACTTACGTTGACCAGGATGGACAGCTCCCTCCAGCTGAGGGAAGCAACTTCTGAAACAATTCCTAGGGAAATAGAAGGAATTGAGCAACCGTTCAGAAGGCTGGGTCAGTGAGTGTTTCGATCGGTGGTCAGCATACCCCAGCCTCTACATTGGAGGGTGTAATGAAGTGAGAAAAATGAGGTTGTATAAATTTGCTAATGGGATCCAACCACTTTGAAGATGTTGGAATTCTAATAGAAGAAATTCAAGTTCTACACGGTCTAAATACAATCACTAAGGGTACATTGTGCACATAGGACAGAATATTTGGCGTTGAGGAGCCCACAGAACAGCCCTGATTGTTTGCCAGAAGACCAGATGGGGAGCTTCACTCATCAAAGACATCTGCCTAAATCCTATTACCAGCCCTACCAGTCACTTAGAGGAATTCTGCATTGGAATGCTTGGCTCATCACAAGGGAATCTGCTCCACCATCAGACAGAGGTAGCATCCTGTCCTTTATACAAGAAAGCACCCCATTGGCAAGTAATTAGACTTACAATAATATTCAGAATTGTTTTGTTTGTCATCTTGTTTTTTTCATCTCTTTAAAAATATCATGTCTTCTGTTCTCATGTAGACCTCAGCAGAAGTGTTACAATTCTTATAATTGAGGAAATGGAGACTTTCGGGTTACAAGATGAACCTTGAGTCCAGCTGCCAGTAAACAGCAGATGCGGGGCTGAGATTTGATGCGTCTGCTCTCCGGCATTCTTTCCATTGCCCCACACACATCTCCTCTCCATCTGACAGAACTGGGACCTTGGGTGTGCTTCAGGGAGAATGAGAAAAGAATTTTTTTAAATTAAAAAATGTTCAAATTTTAAAAGTTTTTACATTGTTTTATTTGGGGCCAGCATGCCAGAATCACTAGCAAATGACACACAAACAGACATAAACTTAACGAACAAGGAGATTGTGGAGGTCTGCAATTCCTGCTTTGGGAATTCAAATATTCTGCTGCATGAGAGAGATTCTGTTGATTTTGGAAATACCATGAATCATTTCCTGAAAGAGAAAATAATGGAGGCTGTTTATTCCAAGTTTCCAAGAAATGTTGTCTAAAGGCAGAAGACCTTTGGGAATATCAGGACATGCATAGAGGCTGTTGGTGTGCCCCGGGCAGAACTGGACCTTCCTCTTAAACTGTGGACAACTATAATCCTTGGGAAGCACCCATGTCCTGGCAGGCGCTGACTTCCTACCAAGTGGTCAGAGGCAACAGAAAGTTCTTTTTTTCATTCTAACAGGTTACATTGGACAGAAATGTGCCGCTGTGGTGGTCAAAGAGGGATATCAGAGCCTGGAGACCACATTGGCGAGGGTCTTTTGATCAGGGAATTTCCAGTGAAGTCAGCACCTTCTGCCACCACTCCCAGCAAGAACCCCACAAGAACCCCAGAAGTGCAAGGTTGGTGTTTGCATCTGTGAGATTTAAGCCGAGCAGATGCTTGTCAGCACCAGCAAAATCAGAAAGGAGTCATCGTTTCCATTCTGAGCCTCTCGTGTAGCCGCTCGGTCTCTTAGCCCTTTTTAATTCAACCAGAAAAATTCACCACAAATTGAAACTTGAGGCAAAGAAAAAATTTCTTAAAGCTGTGGACAATTCTCTCAAATGATAGGGCTGAAATCAATTGACCTTTCCCAGTGAGTAGGAGGGAAGGAGCACGGCTGTGAGACATAGGACACAACACAAGATTCTATCTCTAAAACTGAAATTGGGTTGGGGTCGTACCTCTGAAGACTCTTTTTGAATTTCACCAGAAGATACAAAAAATGATGGGGATTCTGTGGAGCCCAGATCAATCATTTTTCCAGAGGCAACAGAGTTGTGTAGAAGCAGGCAACAGTTGAGAAAGACCACCCCCAATTTAATTGTCAAAGACAATCTCTAATTTCCATCACATTGTCTTTGCTTGCAATCAATGTTAGCCTTTTAGGTTCTATTTGTATCTCTATGCTATTGTCTAACTAGGGAGAAGGCAAAGGCCCAGCTATAATGATTATGTTTGGCAGTAATCCTTTTTAAACAAAAGTTTCTTAGACATTATTGAGATTTTTTTTTTTTTTTTGGTGCTGGGGACTGAACCCAGGGGCCTTTTTACATCTGAGCTAAACCCTAGCCCTCAGCCCTCTTCATTTTTCATTCTGAAACAGGGTCTTGCTAAGTTGCTAAGGGTCTCACTAAATTGCTGAGATTGGCCTCAGGCTGGCCTCGAACTTGCAATCCTCCTGACTCTACTTCCCAAGTACTGGGATTTCAGGCTCGCACCACCATGCCCATCTTTTATTTGAATGAAAGAATAATGGTGTATGATAGGGGATTATGGGTTAGAGGTCATGACCTCCATTATGGCAGTCGTTCAAGGTAAAAACATACTAACATGCTCAAATGTACTCTGTTTAATAGGACCATGTTCAGATGTGTCTTTTCATGTTGGTAATTGTTTCTGTGCCTCACACACCAGGAAGGTGTCCAAAGAGAGTCCATGGGCCTGGTGGAAGCCTCTCGAGGTTTTTACAAACACTGAGATGCCATGGGTGTCCTCAACGCTGATAAGGCTTCCGAAGCCCTCTTGCTAGGCTGCCCATCACTACCCTTCAAGTCAGGTGGACCATTTGTTGCTTGTGGTGATACATAGCTGAGCTTGATCAGTTGCATGCAGACTGGTCCTGTTTGCTTTCATTGCACTAGGTGATGGGGTGTTAGAGTCACAAATCAATATTCTGTCCACACATCGAAAACCTGAGATGCTTAATTGGCACTATTACAAAAATCACAGGCTTTGATCGTAACACCCTAGCAGCGCATTTGCAAAAAGCTGAGTAAAATAGCAACTTTTAATGAAACAACCAGCTTTTGTGTAACGATGCTAACGCATTTTACAAACCCATTCATTTCAGGAAAAGCCAAGTAATTAGTAGAATTATAGATTCTTAGAGTTATAAAAAAAAAACTACTTAGCCTGAAAATGTTGGAGCATTCTTCCAATGCCAATGGCCCTCACTCCCTGTTCATTCAGCCAACACTCCCAGCCAGGTGATGGGTCTCATAATCTGGTTGCACTCCACTTGAGAAACCTTAGAATCCAATATGCTTGCTCAGAAAACAACCTCAAACATTCCTGCCACTCCTAACACTGCGTTTTTTGTTGTTGTTGTTTTTAGTCACCTGGCTCCTGGTCCCTTGATGTCTAATGTCTGCAGTCTTACTGGCAGGCTGCTGACAGGCTTGGAGTCTCCCCAGACCCCTTTTGCCCCCAAAGCTATGTGGCGTCTTGCTGACTTGGCCCATGCTGTCATTCAACTACTCTGAATGTTTACTAAACTATCTCTGTGACAATCACTTTGCTGACCCTTTCATGCAGAATGTCAGCCTCCCGTCACTCCCCCACCCCCCACAGGATGCTCCCTCCTTCTTTAACTCCTACACATCATTTATAACCCAGCCTTGGAGGCATATCCTATAAGAAGCCTTCGCTGACCGCTCCCTCCATTCCATTCTTCCCCACCCATGACACTAAATCACGTATCCCCTAAACAATTCACACACACCTGCATCAGTGAGTCATCTTCTGTGAATGCATCACCCTACCCTGCTAGACTAGGGTATTCTAGTGGACGGATGTTCTTCAACTTATAATGCAGTTAGATTCCAATGGAACCTCATCAGTTGAAAATATTTAAGTCAAAGATACATTTCAAGCCAGGCAGGGTGGTGCACTCCTGTAATCCCAGAATTTGGGAGGCTCAGACTGGAGGATCGCAGGTTCGAGACCAGCCTGAGCAACTTAGTGAGACTCTCAGCAACTAGCGAGACCCTGTTTCAGAATAAAAAAAAAGGGCTGCGGGTGTAGCTCGGAGGTAGAATGCCTTGGGTTCAATCCCTCGTACCAGAAAAAAAAAAAGATGCATTTCATAGACCTAACCTACCAAACATCAGAACTTAACCTAGTCTACCTTAAACATGCTCAGGACACTTAACATCAATCAGCCTACATACAGCTGGGAAAAACCATCTAACAAAGCCTATTTTAAAATAAAGTATTGAAGCCAGACGTGGTGGTGCACGCTTGTAATCCCAGTACTTTGGGAGGTGGAGACCGGAGGATCCGGGTTCGCGGCCAGCCTCAGCTCTCTCTTTCTCTTTCTCTCTCTCTCTCTCTCTCTCTCTCTCTCTCTCTCTTCTCTACTTAGTGAGGCCCTCCGCAACTTCGTGAGACCCAGTTTCAAAATAAAGTATAGAAAATAGGGCCGGGGGTGTAGCTCGGAGGTAGAACGCCCCTGGGTTCAATCCCTGGTACCGAAAAATAAATAAATAAATAAATAAATAAATAAAAATAAAGTATTGAATATCTCATGGAATTTACTGAATGCTGTGCTGAAAGTGAAAAGTGGAATAGTCGTATGGTTATGATATTATCACACACATCATAGAGCAACATCATAAAGTGGAAAAATCGGCAGTCTGACCACTGTAAAGTTGGAGACCGTCTGTACCCACCTTTGGAGTCTCTACTACTCATTAGGGATAAGATCTTAGGCAACTTATTAAAGCTTGCAAGTCTCAGTTTCCTCGTCTATAATATCAGGCTTTTAATAGGATTTGTATGTAAAGCATTCAGCAAAATGTTTGATATACAATAAGTGCAAAATAAATACATGTTAAGTACATGTCATAGGAACTCCCTTAGAATACTCCCTAAAAGGAAACCATTTATACTTTAAGCACTTGTAGTGTCCGGAGCTTGTTCCATTGTTGGATAGCTCATTAGAGTGGAACTAAAGTGGTAATGGCTTGACTCACATTAGTTTTACTGACATAACTTCCTAAACCCCCACCCGCAGTATCCCCTGCTATGCTTGGGAATCTGGGGTGTAATCAGGAACCGGTCCCTCAAGTGCCACGACTTCCGATGTGATCGGCTGTTGTGAGAGGGTCACTCCGGGCAAGGCTCTTCTCAGCTGGTGTCCATGGCCGCCACCTCTGTTGCTTTGCTTTGAGTGTAGTTGAGACCCTTCCCCTAAATTTCCTCCAGCACATCAGAAGTCAAAGTATGTGAGATATTGATCAAATCGCAACAAAGGCTAGGGAAAGGACCGGGAAGCAACACACAAAGTCAGTTGATGCTGATGGCTGTGTCTGTCCCCTCCAGGAGGAGCACCTAAGGGCCTCAGAGTGTCTCTTTTGGGGAGCTCCAATCAGACTAATTCTGGGCCCCAGAGTTCTGATTTCCTGCCCTACCACTGACCCCTTCTGAGGACAGCTGGCAGCGAGCAGCCCAGTCCCTTCGGGGGAAACCCCACCCGCGTAAGCACACAGTGATTCATCAGCGGTGCATTTCCCCAAAGATGCATCAGTCAGCCTGCCTGTTGCCACTGTGTTGTTAATGAAAACAGTGGCTACCACATCTGGTTTATTGAACAATCCCAGTTCACAGGAAGTACAAGCCATGATTTTCTTTTTCTGCAGTCACTTGCCATGTTCACAATCTCTCTGTTGCATCCCCTGAAGACATCCTCGATAGACCTCCAGAGTTCTGGTCATTTTCAGGGATAAAAAAAGTCCAATCCAGTCTAGTTCACTTTAACACTTCAATTTTGGTCCAACACAGTGACAGCATCCTCTCCCCCAGCCCAGGAGTGCGGTGGCAGTACTCCGTCTTGGAGGTTCCTCCTCTATCACTTGCACATCTCCTCTCTGTGAGGAGCCTGGGAAGAGGCACGGAGAGCCAGGCAGGTGATTCTTACCTGCCTGCAGTGTTGAGGCCTCTCTGGCCAACCCTCCCTGGCTGTTGATGCCTTCTTGTGGCCGACATCCCAATCCTGGCTTCCTCGCTGGTGCATATGTGAATTTTCCAGAAGCCCCATAGAGGACTTCCCACTTCACAATCTCCACCATCTGCTCCTACCCTTAGTGATTCACACTCTGTTTTTTGTTACCAGGGTCCACTTTCTTGGCAGCTGGTTCTCTCGGGTGGGATACTGTCGAGGCAGGCTGAAGCATGGCTGCCTTCCGTCACGTCTCTTTGATCCATGGTGAAATGACACCTCCGTCACCAACTGCTGAAGGTTAGGTGTTCAAGCTCTGGCACTCTCCCCTTTCTCTCTTCCTCTTCTTTCCAATTCTCTTCTTTGTCAGATTGGACAGAGGTGGACCAGTTCATCTGTGGTAGAAGTGGACAGCCAGCTGAGGAGGGAGGAGGGAACAAGAAAAGCATCTCCTCACTGCTCAGCACCCAAGGATGCGGATGACTTCCCTGAAGTCTCTCCTCCTAGTCCCTGTCTGCTTATGTGGACAGGAAGCAGGTGGGACCAACCAAGGCTGCAGAAGCAGAGCAGGTTCAGCCTCTTCTTGATACGCCCTCAGAGAATGGCTGGTCCCTGTCCATTCATTACAGTTATATACCACATACCAATGTCTCATTCAATGCCAGACCACATATCAACATATGTATGTCCATAACATTATAATGGAGCTGAAATTTTCCGTCTGCTAGTGACATATAGTAGCTATAACAACACAGTGCAAGGCATTGCTCACATGTTTGTGGTGATGCTAAGTTAAACAAACCTACTGCGCTTCTAGTCATATGAAAGTATGGCACATGCAATTGTGCACACTACATAATACTTAATAATGATAATAAATGACTATGTTACTGGCTTATGTATTTACTGTATTACTGTATCACTGTTGTATAGTGTATTTCCATTTATTTTTTAAAAGTCTACTATAAACAGTGTGCTGTGTTATGCCAGCAGCAACCTCACATATCTGTGTTTGCTACGTCTCTTGATTGCATTATTTTCTCCTGTGCTTGATTTAATATCATGCTGCTTTGTTTACTATGGGACTATGAGCAATAAGCTGTACCATACACATATCCCATATACCTTAGTGTGTAGTAGGCTATTCTGTCCAGGTAAGTACATATTAACTCAATGATGAAACTGCCCAATGATGTATTTATCAGAAGGTACCCTTGTCATTAAGCAATGCACAACTGTGCGTATTGTTTGGTCCTTGCCCTTGGTTTTGGATTCCAGTTGTCAATTCCAGAGCAACAGGAAAGTGTCCATGAACATTGTGCTACAACTACCGGACACTGGACATTGCCTTAGGGCCTATCTATAACTTTTTTCTTGTATTAAGAAATCTCATTAACATCAAAATCCTGTATTATTATCATTATTTTATTGGTGAGGAAATAGAAACTCAGAGAGTTTAAGTCCGTTTCTCAAGATCTCACAGTTAATGAGCATTGGCCTAGGACTTAGACCCAGTGTCGGACTCTAAAGCCCTTCCACCCTTAAAAACTGAATCTTCATAGAAAGATGTTTTGGAGAGTTGAGTTGAATACTGCACCCTCGAAACTTTAAATCTTCCTGTCCTAATTCTGCCTTTGGACCCACACTACAGAAGTTTGATTCTTTCTTCATGCCAAGAGTTATGGATACTGTTTGTTCTAAAATTTGGCATGTATCTGGCTTTATTAGGAGGCTAGAGTATTGTAGCTTTCCGTTCAAGTGTTTGAAGACAGTTATCATGATTATTATGGTTTATTTTCTCCAAGTTAAGCATCTCCATCTCCTTTGCTGGATTCTCTCCTACAGGCAGACTCTAAGCAATATTCTCTGTGTGTGTGTGTGTGTGTGTGTGTGTGTGTGTGTGGTCTCCCTCTGAGCCAGTAGCCCAGCTCTTTATATTTTTTGTTTTTATTTTTATTTTTTAACTTTTTGTGGTGCTGGGGATTGAACCGAGGGGCATTCTACCTCTGAGCTACACTCCCAGACCTATTTTATTTTTTATTTGGAAACAGGATCTCGCTAAATTGCTGACAAGCTCACTAAGTTGTTGAGGCTGGCTTTGAACCTGCGATCCTCCTGTCTCAGCCTCCCAAGTACTGGGATTACAGTTGTGCAACACCACGCCCGACTTCTACAAACATATTTAAAGACTGGGAGAGTTCTTGCCTTCCCACAGTGATTGCTATTTTCCCATTTTTCTTTTCCCCTTCTCCCTCTCCTGACTCCAGCTCCTACTTTCTCTCCACCCTCTCCATTCAATTTCAGGCTTGGTAGAGAAGGCTTTCAACAAAGTCTTCCCATTAGACTGCACAGCTTTTGGATATGGTCCAAGACAGAGGTCAGTGGGCTACCAGCTGGAGGTGAAGGTGGAGGGCTTCTCAAATTCTTTTGCCATAATCCATTTCTCATCCTTTTCTTCCAGATTGGCCATGCCAACAGGAAATACCACTATACTGGCGCTTCTTCTTTTAGGCCAGTGGCCCACAATCTCCTGGGAAGCTTTTAAACTAAAATACCTGATGAGCTCGCCTCCAAAAGATAATGATTGAATTTGCCTTGGTTCATCCCCAGGGAGAGTAGGGTTACAAAGCAATTCAAGAGAATCTCAGGAGCCGCAGTCATCTGTGTTAGGGGAGTTCGGCTTCTTAGTCTCCTCCCGCCGCAGTGGGTGGCACAGCCATGGGTGCCTGTTCCCAGGCATGTCTGTTCTCACCAACTACCACAGTGGATTTCAAGCATCTCCTGCTTCGGTCTCTCTTCAGATGCCCACAACTTTCCAGCTGGAGAAAGATCCTAGTTCACTGTTAATTTTCAGGGCATTAGCAGTGAGCTCCCTCTGAGACCATGGAATAATCAAGTTCTTCCTGACAGTACCCAGCTCCGTTTCTCTGCCAGATACTCTATAGCCAACCTTTCAGGCAACTTACTTCCCCATCACTGTCGCTCTTGAAGGGTCTCCCTGAAATGTCCTCCTTCGTTATAAAAGTAACATGCCTAAACTAAGAAGGCCAATTAGCAATATTCATACCCGAATACTTCCTTCCCACAATCATTCCAGACAATACTAATCAATTAGGCACTAGATTCCCCTGAGCCAAGATGTAGTCTGGGTATCTTCTCCACTCAGTGCCCCATTACTAACCAATTAGAAAAGGCATTGAGAAGCCAGGTACGGTGGTGCACTCCTATAATCCCAGTATTTGGGAAGCTGAGACAGGAGGATCACAGGTTCGAGGCCAGCCTCAGCAACTTAGTGAGACCCTCAGCAACTTAGTGAGACCCTGTTTCAAAATAAAAAATAAAAAGGGCTGGGGTTGTGGCTTGGAGGTAAATGCCCCTGGGTTCAATCCCTATTACCCCCCAAAATTTAAAAATTAAAATTAAAAAAAAAGAAAGAAAAGGCATTGAGAATGAACCTTAAACGTGCAGTGAAAATGGCTGTCATAATATCCAACAAAGAAAGATAAGGGACGTCCTTCTTAGTAGCTTAGATCCTAAGCTACTACACTACCCTTATGAGGGAGGCCTCAAAACAGAGAGATCTGCGGGTAGCATGCCATGTGATGCCTTGAGTTGGATGTGACCATTTCCTGTGCTCACCCAGTCCTTGCTACTCACACACTAGCACTGTCCTTCATGTCACTTGATGGAACATTCTGGACTCAGCTTACAGCACAACATCAGGGGCGTACTTTGCGCTAAACACTGGATTACTTGTCACACGATACTGGAGATTGGGATGAGGCCTTTGGGGAAAAATTACAGTTTAACAAATTAAGGGCTGAAGAAATCTTTTATCTACTCTTTTTATCTATCCATTTATTTGTTTATAGGTGCAGTCTCTCTATTTTGTTCAGGCTGACTTTGAACTCTCCAACCTCCTGCCTCAGGATACCAAGTAGCTAGAATTTCTGGAACATACCAATACACCTAGTTCTTACTCTTTTTCTTTCTACCCATCTCTTTCTAGTTTCATTTTCTTTAAAAAAAGAGAAAATATTACTTTCCCAATGCTTATATATTAAGATTAAGTGGTAGTTGGGCTTGGTGGCGCACGCTAGTAAACCTAGTACTTAGGAGGCTGAGACAGGAGGATCACAGGTTCACGGCCAGCCTCAGCTATTTAGTGAGACCCTGTTTCAAAATTGAGAATAAAAAAATAGGGCTGGGGGTATAGCTCAGAGGTAGAATGCTCCTGGGTTCAATTCCCAGTACCACACACACACACACACACACACACACACAC
>PVJS01052457.1:0-13609 GCA_004027185.1 Glis glis
TTCGCGGCCAGCCTCAGTTCTCTCTCTCTCTCTCCCTGTCTCTCTCTCTCTCTCTCTACTTAGTGAAGGCCCTCCGCAACTTCGTGAGACCTGGTTTCAAAATAAAGTATAAAAAAAATAGGGCCGGGGGTATAGTGCGGAGGTAGAACGCCCCTGGGTTCAATCCCCGGTACCTCAAAAAAAAAAGATATTGTTATAGATTATCTCAATTGATTGAGATAGATTAGGTTGTTATAGATTATCTCAATTGCCTTTCATAATTAGATCTAAGGTCCTCCTGGAAATGTTTTTGGTGTATGGTGTCAGGGGTCAGGTTTCATTTCCTCCTCAACAAGGTTTATTAAAAGATTAGTTCTTTGCCCAGTACTCTGTAGTGCTGTCTTCACCTTAAGTTCAGGGTCCTTATGAGCACGGGTCAGTTTTAGAGAACTCCATTCTGTTCATTGGTCTATTTTTCTGTCCTTGTATTAATATACTTTCTTTCCTTTTTCTTTCTTCCTTTCTGTACTGGGGATTGAATCCAGGGGCGTTCTACCTCTGAGCTACACTCTTAGCCCTTTTTATTTTTTATTTTGAAACAAGATCTCACACGTTGCTGAGGCCTGTCTCAGCCAGTACTAGGATTACAGGTGTGTGCCACCGTGGCCAGTGTGGCTTCTTAGTTATGGTAACGTTGTACGTCTTGACACCCATCTGGGCATGTTCTCCCTCTGCACTACTTCAAGAGTGACTTGGCTAAGATTTCGATATTTGACACAAGAATTGGCTCAAACCTGGAGCTTAGCTTTTGGAATTGTGGCATGAGATTATTATTCTTTGCTGGGCTATGTTCTGGGAAGTGACATCAAATCTCCTAGTTGGTCTTTTCCAGGGGTTTTCACCCTGTGACTTAAAGATTTTATTTGACCTGATTCAAGTTCAATGTTTGGAATTCCCATTATCTGTTAGGTTCTACTTATTGGAACTGGCTGAAGTATAGGAACTGAATCCAAAATGGCTGGTGACTGTTTTTGAGACAAATCACCTAATCCTTGGAAACTGGCTGAGAGGCAGTTTGACCCTCCTTTGGAGATGCACCCAGCACAGAGAAGGAATCCTGGAGCCAAGGTTTTGGGTTCAATTCCCAGATAAAACACCTAACTGTGCAATCGATCACATTAGTTACCTTTCTTGACCTCAGTTTCCTCATCAGTAAAATGGGGATAATACTACTATCCACCTCATATACTATCAGCCCTCACTTTCCCCTACACAGCTTGGTCACTGACCAGCCCCTAATTGTGAGGCTCCCTCCATATTCTCCTGGACCCTCACTCAAAAGTCCTGGCTATTATTTGTATGGGTATATGGGAGAAAAAGTAAAACCAGAAGTTGTCTATCTAGACTGGGGAAAGGTATGTTTCCTCTGTAACATAGCAGACTTTTAAGACTCTCACAGAGCATCAGTCCAGGTTGCCTCTTGCCATTGATAGTGGCTAATTGCCAATGACTTAAGAAAATTAAAGAACACGTGTTTTGTTTATAACTCTTAAGTAATAGGCAGAGGGAGCTGAAGTTGGTATGGTGGCTCCAAATTTTATTAGTGCCAGCTCCTTCTGTTTCTACCCCACTATTCTTGATGACTCCTGATAATTGAGCTTGCAAGACAATTGCTGAACCTTCAGCCCTGGTGTCCCTGTTTCATCCAGGTCTAATGGGGACAGGGACAGACGCACCTCCCAAAAGGCCTCACGACATGGCTTGTCTTCAAATTCAGGGACACCAATTTGCACAAGAGGCTTGGAATGTATTTTTTTTTAGGCTGGCACATTGCCCAGAGTTCTGTTACTAAATGAGGGAGAATAGACCTTGGGCAGGCAAGAAGTAGTCTCACATGATGTAGAAGTTCTGATCTTTACAGAAAAGTCCGTAATTTGTTAGTGCTGCAGAGATTTTAGGATCAAGGTGGATTTTTGAAAAAATCAGGAAAGCAAAGTAGCATAGAGTCCTGGAGAAGGAGCTCAGGAAGACGGTTCTGCTGCTGTAGTTAGGGAGCCAGGGTCTCCCTCCAAGTTCACCCTAAGAGCTACCTGGAGTGGGTCTGCTGCTGGGCCAGTGCCTCTCTGCCTGTGCACAGTTGTCTCAGGATGCACCATCCGTGGGAAGCTAGCACAAAAGCAGATGGCACCTGTTTGTCACTTCCATGGTTCCATCTAGCCACATACGGTTGAGTCCACTGGTGGTTTTTTTTTTTTTTGAGTCACTAAAGTCACAGACATACATTTCAGTATTTAGAGGGGACCCCATACCTTTTGGCGGGAGACCCTTGAGCAGTGAGACCCACACTCCCAAAGGCCAGAGGTGGGCTTCTTGTAAGACAAATGCTTAGAGGAAAACTGTGATGAAATTTCCATTTTAAACACGTACCCCTAAAATTTGAAATAAGTTTTGCACTGATATATGTTCTCTGGGCCTGGGAATAAGGGTGACTTAGTCCAAAAGGCTGTTGAGTCAGTCCCCTGCTGCACCCAGCCTGCTGAGAAGCAGCAGGTGAGGCTGGGGCCTTCTGCGGGTGAAAGCAAGGCTGCTTCACACCCGGGCTGTGTTCTCTAGAGCCGCCCCGCAGAGAACTCTGGGGAGACAGTCTTCAGAACAAAGGTGGCTTCTCAGGAGGAAATGTTCAGTCAGGAAGGTTGCTTCATGATGTTACATAAAAAGAAACAGCCCTCTGCCGCCCAGCCCCGCCCCCAGCGGAGTGAACTTTGAACGAATGCAGATCCCATCAGGCCTACGGTTACTTTGAGATCCAAGAGGTTCACGTCAGTCTAGCTTTACTTACTCTCTAATTCTGGAAACCTGTCTTGAAATTGGAGACTTTCTTGGGTCCAAAGCTCATCAATTCCTCTCCGGAGCTAGGCGCCTGCAGAGGGTTGCCGCCCCGCTCTCGGCCCTCTGCTGCCCTCTGCTGGAATATTGCTGCCAGCACCATCAGAGTTTATACTCAAAGTTGGGCCAATTCTTCCCAAAGTGTCCCTGTAGCACCCTAAGATTGATGATACTGCATTTCTTTCTGGTCTCTAGCAGAGAGAAGCTGTCAAACAAGTTACAGACTTTTGTGAATTATAAGTGAATACTAATTAAAATATAACTCTATTGGCATAGGATGAGTAACATGACTGTCTCCATCAGTTGTTTTTTAACTTAATGACCAGCCAAAAAGGAAAGACAGTAAATTTTTTTCTCTCCCTCCACCCCAATTTCTTATATTTAAACATTTCTTGTATTTAAAAATTAAATATGAATTTCTTATATTTAAAAATAAAAGAGCCAGGTGCAGTGGCATAATCCTAGTACTTGGGAGGAGTCTGAGATAAGAGGATTGCAGGTTTGAGACCAGCCTCAGCAATTTAGCAAGATTCTGCCTCAAAATAAAAAAAAAATGGCTGGGGGTATAGTTAAGTGGAAGTGGGCCTCTGGGTTCAATTCCCAGCACCACACATACATACAAAGAAAGGAATGTTTATCAATGGCTATATTGTATAAGATACTGTGGTCATTCTTGAAGGGACACATGAAGTAAGCTACACATTCTCTGTTAACAATGAGTTTGGAACCATATAACACAGAAGGAGGGAAGTAATTAAAAAAATGACACAGATTAAAGTAAATTCCATGTGAGCACAGCAGAGTGGTGGGGCTCAGATGAAGGAGAACTCTGATTCCGCTAGAGATCAGGGGAGGTGGTGGAAGGCAGCAGATGCAGCAACAGCATGATGAGGCGTGAGCATTCTAGCCAGGGAAGAGCAGGGCGAGGTCTCAGGGGGAGGAAAAACAGAGTGTATATATGTGTGTGTGTGCACAAGTGCATAAGGAACTGTTTATATCTGTGACCATATGTTTATAAAAGAATGTTTTTAGGTTTCCTTGGGTTCCTTAAAGTCTAATTCTAAAACCTACTGAACCCTTCCTATGGGTTGGGACCAATAAAGACTGGGAAATACGATAATACTTTGAGATATGAACAATTCCCCCACATTTTAAAACCTTTTTTACTATGAAATAAAACCAAATCTAGAAAACCACACAAAAAGCTGGGGGTGGTGGTACACACCTGTAATCCCAGTACTTGGGAGGCTGATAGGAGGATTGCAGGTTTGAGGACAGCCTCAGCAAGTAGTGAGATTCTCATGAACCTAGTGAGACCATTTCAAAATAAAAATAAAATAGGGCTGGGGGTGTAGCTCAGAGATAGAATGCTCTGGGTTCAATCTGCAGTAACTAACACACACACACACACACACACACACACACACACACACACACACATACACACAGAGAGAGAGAGAGAGAGAGAGAACAAACCACACAAAGGTATAGCTTAAAGAATGATTATGAAGTGGATAACCAGTCACAATTGCCTCTCTACCCTTGAATAACAACTATTTTGACTTTATAGCAATGACTTCCTTGCATTTCTTTCTAGCTTTTCATCCAAGTGTGTGACCCTAGACACTCTAGTTTATTTAATATTGCTCCTCCTTTTAAACTTTTTTTTGGTATCCTCAAGTCACTTTTAATTTACAGATTTCCCCTTTATCCTTTTTTTTTCCCTTAAAACTTATCAGCCGAAGAACCTGGGCCCCTTGGCCTGCAGCCGGACTCTCCTGGCCACCTGTGCTTGACCGCCCTCTGCCTCTGCTCCCTGTGGATTAGCAGCTGGATTCAGGGCTGCTCACACTCAGGGCTGAGCCCTTGGTAAGACACCAGGTGGCAAGGCTTTTTTAATCTCATAACTCTTTTTTTGTTTTTGGTACTGGGGATTAAACCCAGGGGTATTCTACCTCTGAGTTATATCCTCAGCCCTTTTCTATGTTTTTATTTTGAGACAGGGTCTCACTAAGTTGCTGAGACTGGCCCCAAACCTGCGATTCTCCTGTCTCGATCTCCCGAGTACTGGGATTATATGTGTGCACCACCACATCTGGCTCATCTTGTAACTCCTGTCTCCTGCATCGCACTAACTCACTGGCCATTACAAAATGGCCATGTTCTGAGATAGTGGTCTGTTTTGTCTCACTTAATAGTTGTAATTCATCTACGAGGAGACGCTTTCTTATGACAGCATGGCAGTGGCCCCCCTGTACTTGGGATTGATTCCAGAGGCATTCTACTTCCGAGCTACACCCCCAGTCCTACTTTACTTTTTATTTCAAAACAGGGTCTCACTACATTACTGCACACTGGCCTCAAATCTACTATCCTCATGTCTCAGCCTCTCAAGTACTAGGATTACAGTTATGTGCCACTGTGCCCAGCTACAGTGGTTCTTTAGAGAAAGATAATGCTGAGCATCTTTTTTTTTTTTTTTTGCGGTACCGGGGATTGAACCCAGGGGCGTTCTACCTCCGCGCTACACCCCCGGCCCTATTTTTTATACTTTTATTTTGAAACCGGGTCTCACAAAGTTGAGGAGGGCCTCACTAAGGAGAGAGAGAGAGAGAGAGAGAGAGAGAGAGAGAGCTGAGGCTGGCCGCGAACCCGGATCCTCCGGTCTCTGCCTCCCAAAGTACTGGGATTACAAGCGTGCGCCACCACGCCCGGCCAATGCTGAGCATCTTACAGAGTCCTGGGATATTAATATTCTCCTAGGCCTGACTCCCTAGCCATCAGCTCTTTCAGGACCTTGCAGAGCCTTAACTGGCCTCAGAGACGCTGACCCAGAACTTGTTCTGCCACTGGCCACTTGTGGACCCAGAATTAGAAGACTCCCTACCCCCTGGTCACTCACTCTTTGTGTAGAGGAATAGTTGTTTTTGGCCATATGGTGAATTAGATACTCTAAATGCTTTCCAATTTTAAAAATGTTAGGTAAACCAGTAGCTTTAAAAATGTATTGTTGAGCTTCCCTAAAAAATTCTGCAGAGGTCAAGAAATGAGAGGAAACAGTCTTGTAAAGCATTACCGAGGGTTTTTCCTAAAGATCAGAGACTTGAGGTTCTTCTTTGATAGTTTCAGTGGGAATCATGGAGTGGGGCATGAGGCCAGAGCGTGCCCAGGCAGGGTATATATTAGGATACCCTTCAGCACAAGGATGAGAACCCAGCAGGCTGCAATGTGAGGGTAGGATGAGCAGGAAGTAAACGTGGTGTGCTGAAAAGGACAACAGGGAGACCTGCCTGTCCCAACCTGACCCCAGAGGGAAGAGAATAGAAAGATCTCTCAGGAGAATTTGTAGAGACAAGCTGGCTCTTGTAGAGTTGTGGTCCAAATTTATGTAACTTGTGCAGTTAAAAAAAGGGAGGGAGGGGGGAGGGAATAGGGTGGGATTGGAGGGAGGGCTAAATGTGCAATGTGTGCATGTATGATGTTCATACCCTGACATATATCAAAATGTATAATTACAATGCACCAATAAATGAACATAAAAATTTTAAAAAAAAAGAAAACATGCCAGGCGTGGTGGCTCATGCTTGTAATCCCAGTACTTGGGAGGCCGAGGCCAAAGGATCCGGGTTCGCGGCCAGCCTTAGCTACTTAGTGAGGCCCTCCGCAACTTAGCAAGACCCAGTTTCAAAATAAAGAATAAAAAATAGGGCTGGGGGTGTAGCTCAGAGGTAAAATGCCCCTGGGTTCAATCCCTGGTACCACACACACACAAAACAACCCTGAAACAGATACAGATAGCTAAATTTGGAATGGTTCTGGGTTGATAGTGCCCCCTGGGAAATGGCAGAAGCAAACATAATCTTCCTGGAGGAATGCACCTCAACAGCAGCTTCGGGGATCTTTTACAGAGAATTTCTTTACTTCCACATAAGTGAGCAGAGAAGGTAAAAAATGTAACAAAAAAGGGCATGTTTGGGAATGAGGCAGATGACTGAAGGCATGAAAAAATGCACATCAGAACCAGACTTTAAAGACATTAGATATTAGAATCATCAGATGCAAAGTATAAAAAAGTCATGTTTAATGTGTTAAATGTTTGAAAGTATGATTGGAAAAGAGACTGTAAGGAATGACCAAACAAGTTTGAAAAAGAAATAGACTATCTAGCAAGAGAAAAGTAATAATGGAAAATAAAAATTCCAATGATGAGCCAGCTATGGTGGTGCACACCTATAATCCCAGTATTGAGAGGCTAAGACAGGAGGAGCACAGGTTCAAGAATAGCCTCAGCAAGTTAGTGAGACTCTCAGCAACCTAGTGAGACCCTAAACAAAGAATAAAAAAAGCACTAGGGTGTAGCTTGGAGATAGAATGCTCCTGGGTTCAATCCCTAGTACCCCCCTACCTCCACACACATTCCAATGATGGATTAAATATCAGATTTTAGTACTTGGAAAGCTGAGACAGGAGGATTGCAGATTTGAGACCAGCCTCAGTTTAGTGAGACCCTCAGCAATTTAGAGAGACCCTCTTTCAAAATAAAAAAAAAAAAAAACAAAGGACTGGGGGTGTAACTCAGAGGCAGAATGCTCCTGAGTTTAATCCCCAGTACAAGCCGGGCGTGGTGGCGCATGCTTGTAATCCCAGTACTTGGGAGGCGGAGACCGGAGGATCTGGCTTTGTGGCCAGCCTCAGCTACTTAGTGAGTCCCTCCGCAACTTCATGTGACCCGGTTTCAAAATAAAGGATAAAAAATAGGGCCGGGGGTGTAGCTCGGAGGTAGAATGCCCCTGGGTTCAATCCCTGGTACCGCAAAAAACTAAATAAAAAAAAGAGAGAAAAGAAATTACCCATAATGCAATAAAGACACAGAAATGAGAAAGATAATGAAAGGCCAGTTCCAGAAGGAGATGATGTTGTCAATGAGGCAAGGTTTAGAAAGATGATGGCTGAGAATTTTCCAAATCTAATGAAAGCAACCAATCCTCAAATTCAAGAAGCCCAAGATAACTGAAGAAGTTTAGAAAACAAGAAATCTATCAAGCCACATTGTAAGCAAACCATAGAACATCAATACAAAGAGAAGATATTAAAAATAGGCTTATTAGAAAAGAATAACCTGGTGTGGTGGCACATGCCTGTAATCCCAGTACTTGGGAGGCTGAGACAGGAGGATCACAGGTTCATTCGAGATCGGCTTCAGCAACTTCATGAGGCTCTCAGAAACTTAGCAAGACCCTGTTTCCAAATAAAAAATAAAATAGGGTTGGGGGTGTGCTCAGAGGTAGAATGCCCCTGGGTTCAATCCACAGCAAAAACAAAAACAAAAACAAAAACAAAAAAAAAGAAAGAAAGAAATCGCAATTCGAGTGTGTGTGTGTGTGTGTGTGTGTGTGTGTGTGTGTGTGTCTGTGTTGACCATTTAAAATAATGATATGAATAAGTCTATATTTGTGAAGAAAAGACTACCAGGCTGAGATCTTAGTTTCTTCATCTGTTCAAGCTGCTATAACAAAATCCCTTAGAATGTGTAATTTATAAATGACAGAAATTTATTGCTCACAGTTCTGGAGCCTGGGAAGTCCAAAGTCAAGATTTGGTGTCTGGTGGTGGCCTATTCCTCACAGATGGCACCTTCCACTGTGCCCTGGAGGGGTGAACAGGCTCCCTCGGCCCTGTCTATAAGGGCACTGATTTCACTTATCAGGGTCCTGCCCTCATGATCTAACCACCTTGCAAAGGCCCTGTGTCTTTACACTATTGCCATGGAGATTAGGTTTCAGTGTATGAGTTTTGGGAGAGGGGGCACAAACATACCACTGTCCCAGGGATCAGGAAGGAGCTACTTCTGTGGTCACCACTGTCTCCCTGCAAGCACCAAGCAAGTGACCAGACATGGGAACTCTGAGTTCAGTGTACCACCGTCCACTCTAACTCTCAGTGAGAGAGAGGGAGAGAGAGAGAGATGAATGCTTCTGAAGAAAAACTAAATATACCATGACCTTGCTTTTCAGCAGAAAGGTGATGTTTACTTCTGTTCTGCCTTTCAAATCATGTGCATGTGCTTCTAATCGAGGAACCAATTTCACATTCAAAACTATAGCTGCAAGGGAGTCTGATAAATGAGGTCTCTAGCATTCTAGGCGCTGCAGTGTTTCTTCACTACAGAGAAGGGTTTGGGATGGATGGTAAGTGCTAACTTACCAAATCCACTACAACTAATGGGTCAAAGGAAAAAAACACTAATGTAAATTAAAAAAATTTAATTGATCAATAAAACATTACAAGCTGGTCATGGTGGTGCACACCTGTTATCCCATACTTGGGAGGCTGAGACAGGAAGATCACAGGTTTGAAGCCAGTCTTAGCAACTTAGTGAGACCCTGTTTCAAAATAAAAAATAAAACAGGGCTGCTGGGCATGTAGCTTACAGGTAGAACATCCCTGGATTCAATCCCCAGTAACACACATACATATATATGTGTGCGTGCACACACACACACACACACACACACACACACAGCAATGAAACAGACTTCAGGCAAAATTGTACCATAAAAAAGAGAAAGGATATAAATAACAATAATAGGAATGAAAAGGGAAATAGAAATATAGGTGCCAAAGACATTACAATAATAAAAGGCAATTATGAATAACTTTTTGCCAGTCAATTTGAAGGCTTAAATAATTACATTTTTAGAAAATATAACTTACTTAAACTGACTCATGAGTAAGTAGAAAAACGAATAGTTTTATTACCCTAAGTAAATTACATCAGCTATTAATATTATTTCTTAAAGAAAACACCAAATTCAGAGGTTTTATAGGCAACTTCCACCAAACGTTCACAGAACAGATAATTCTGCTTTATAAGCAAAACTTTTTAGTGAACTTATTTCAAGAAGGGCTGAATTTTTAATAGAACTCTTTCTATTTTTAAACGTTGGCAACTTTTAAAACATTTTTGTCAGTGCAGGCAAAACACTATGATTGTAGGCTGGTTTCAGCCCAGTCTGCCCGTTTGCAGCCCCTGATCTAAGCTTTACAAAGGAGCATGGGCCCAAGTCACAGCGCAGTCAGACCCAATGGGTTAGGTCTGACATTAACAGAACTCATTGATAGTTATGAGATTCTAACATGCGCTTCCAGAGGTGGTTGTGGAAGTGGTCTCCGAAGTCTAAACATCACAGCCAACTACATAATTTCTAAGAAGGTTTCTGTGCAGCTGACCCTGCTTGGAGACGAAGGGATGAACCAGATGACCTTTCCAGGTTGTCTCCTGGATTCTTTTAGTCTTTCTAATAAGTATCATTTTCTTATTTTTAAAATAAGTGTTTATTTTTCAGCTTTATTGAGGAATAATCAATGAATAGAAATTGTATGCATTTAGGTATAAAAAATAATTTGACACATGTTTACACTGTAAAATGAGTGTGACAATATAGTCAATTAGTAGACATCCATAACCTCATACAGTTACCTTTAAAAAAACCCTGACACATAAAAATTGCACATATTTGTGGGGTACTATGTGATATTGTGACATACAGACACATTGTATAATGTTCAAATCAGGGCAAAGATATCTATCTCCTCAAACAATTATTACTTCTTTATGGTGAAAACATTCAAAATCCTTTCTTCTAGCTTTAAAAAAATATATACAGTACATTATTACCATCTATAGTCACCATACTGTGCAATAGCACATCAGAACTTCTTTCTCCCATCCAAATATAACTTAGTACTCATTGATCAACCTTCCCCCCTACTCTCTCCAGCCTCTGGTAACCTCCGTGCTACTCCCAACATTTTTTTTTAAGTACTGGGGATGGAACCCAGAACATTCTTCCTCCCTCTAAGCTGCACCCATAGCCTTTTTTTTTTTTTTAATTTTGAAACAGAGTGTCCTAAGTTGCTGAGAGTGTCACTGAGTTGCTGAGGCTGGCCTCAAACCTGCAATCTTCCTGTCTCAGCCTCCCAAGTAGTGGGATTACAGGTGTGTGCCACCACTGCTCCTGGCTACTCTCTACTTTTATTAGATCAATGTTTTTAGATGCTGCACATAAGTGAAATCACGCAGTTCTTGTCTTTCTGTGCCGAGTTTATTTCAGTAAACATAATGATCCATCCATGTAGTTGTAAATGATAGGATTTTGTTCTCTTTTTATGACTGAATAGCACGCCACATTTTCTTTATCCACTCAGCAGCTGATGGCTGTGTAGGTTTCCAGTTTCTGGCTATTGTGAACATGGGAGTGCAGTTTCTTGAACATACTGATTCATTTCCTTTGGATATATACCCAGTAGTGGGATTGATGGATCCTAGGGTAGTTCTACTTTTAGTTTCTTGAGGCACCTCTATACTTATCTCCATAATGGCTATACTAATTTACATTCCCATCAACAGTGTGCAAGGGTTTCCCTTTGTCTACATCCTCACTGGCACTCATTGTCTTTTGTCTTTTTGATAATTGCCCTTCTAACTAGAGTGAAGTGATACTTCATTGTGGTTTTGATTTGTGTTCCCCTGATGATAAGTGATGTTAAATATTTTTTTCATGTGCTTGTTGGTTATTTGTATATCTTTCTTTGAAATTGTCTGTATAGATCTATTGCCCACTTTAATTGGATTATTTTTTGCTATTGAGTTGCTTGAATTCCTTATATATCCTAGGTATTAACCCCTTGTCAGATATATAGTTTGCAAGTATTTTCTCTCATTCTCTAGGTTGTCTCTTTACTCTGTTGATTGTTTCCTTTGCTGTGCAGAATTTATTTGGTGAAATCCATTTGTCTATTTTTGCTTTTGTTTCCTGTTTTTTTTTTTTTCTACTGGGAATTGAACCTAGGAGCATTTTACCTCTGAACTACACCCCCTTTTAAATTTTCATTTTGAAACAGGGTCTCGCTAAGTTGCTGAGAGTCTTGCTGAGTTGCTGAGGCTGGCTTCAAACCTGTGATCCTCCTGTCTCACTCAGCCTCCCAAGTACTGGGACTATAGGCGTGCGCCACCACGCCTGGCTCCTGTGCTTTTGAATGTAGTTTTCTTCATGCATCTTTTCTGTGTTCCCATCTGATCTGATTATCAACTGTGATTTGATGCTATTTCTGGAGGCATCTTTTCAGGAAGAAAGCATTATGATATTTAGGCCCACTCTAGGGCCTGCAATCTTCCACAGACTCCAGTTGCTTGCACATCTCATTAGAAGAGGCAATAGGATGTAGCGATTCATAGCCTGGACTATGGAGCCAGACTATCCGAGCTCAAATCTTGCCTCGACCACTTGATAGCCCTGTTTCCTCCCCATACCTTTGTTCAATGGTAAAATGGGAATGAGCAGAATCCTGTTCTAAGGGCATTCACATTCTGGTTATGGGAAACAGATTTAAAAGAAAAGACACATAGTATATGTCAAATAGCGGATTTTATAATCCTGCCCTTGGCCATGTGCTTTGGGTTGGCCATGGAATAAGGCAGAAGCTTGGGTGCTCCAGGTCTGAGTCTGGGCCTCAAGGGTGCCTGTGTGTTTCCATGTACTTTCTTGCACTCCGGCTGTTTCCATGACTAGGTTACTATACCCAGGAGGATGAAAAGATAGGTGGAACCAAACTAAATTCATTCTGGATTATTCAATCTCCAACTGGCTACAGATGTGTGAGTGAGCCCAGAGGAGACCGGCGAACTCCCCAGCCAAACCTAGCCTAAACTAGCCAACTCCTCAGCTGATGTGACAGATGGGTAAGAATCAGGGGATGGTTGTTGCTTAAGCCTTTGCACTCTGGGTGACTGACACAAACAGGTGGTATTTATTAAAGTCTCCTCTAGGCCTGGCATGCCTATAACACGCTTAATCCCCACAGCGGTCTTCGGGTAGTAACTTAATAAAAATTCAGTGAATGGAAATTGAATAGAGTGCAATACAAATACTAATAAAGCCTTAATTTGTGGGAAAAATCTGGAATAAAGCAAATGTCTCCATCTCCCCTCCCCATTCTACCCACCAAGATCTTGTCAAGAATCACACAGGTTCAGGCTCCATGAGTGGTTGCAGCCAGGTTGGGTGCATCATGAAGTGCACCAGTTTGATGACAGAGATGTTCGACATTTTTGGGTCTGGATTATCCTAAATTATTGAGTTTTGCAGAATGTGAAGTCTGTATTGAATCATTCATGTAAAAAGCAACTACTTACACTATCATTTTTGACCTTCAAATAACAGATAAGTAAAATGAGATGCAGAGAGTTTGGTTAATGGCTGCCGCCTTCTAGAATGATGGACAATGCTGGAAGCTTAAGGAATCTCAAATGCCCGAAATATTTTTTCTTTACCACAGGACAGGGCTCAGGAATATAGAGTTGTTACAATTTTTTTATGTTTGTATTGGTGCACTGTAGTCTCACATCACAGTGAGTATCAGTTTGGTGTTAACATACATGCACACAGCTTACAGTCATTTCTTTTTCCAGGCTGAGAGGGTCAGACCAGGTTTAGCAAATCATATGCCCTTATGCCCTCTGTTCTCTGTACTCAGATTCTTGAATGTCTAGTCATTAGGACCTCAGTTTGGCGTATTCTTTGTGTCCCTTGATATTTTCAACCCTATGGTCAACACTCCTAGACATGCTACTATTCTCTGATATCTGCATCCATGCCTGGTGTTTACTTCTTTATTTTCTTTGCTGCTTTGGATTAAATGCCTTTGGATTAAATGTCCCTCCCCTCCCCTCCCCTCCCCTCCC
>PVJS01052458.1:0-13609 GCA_004027185.1 Glis glis
CTACCTAGTGAGGCCCTCTGCAACTTCGTGAGACCCGGTTTCAAAAAAATAAAGCATAAAGCATAAAAAAAAATAGGGCCGGGGGTGTAGCGCGGAGCTAGAACACCCCTGTGTTCAATCCCCGGTACTGCAAAAAAAAAAAAAAAATCAGGAAAAAAAAAGGCTGGGGATATAGCTCAGTGGTAGAGTATCCCTGGGTTCCATCGCCAGGAGCAGGAAAAAAAAAGGCTTTACTGACCACATCCTCACACAGGAAGATGGAGCCACAAGGGCTGGTGGGGCAGATAACACCTTGCCTGTGCTCCACACCTATCCTTCCCGGGCCTGGTCAGAACCCTCAGGTCTGCCTGCTCCCTAGAACCCCCACCCCCAGCCCAGCTGCTCCCCTGGCCAGGGCGCTTCCCTATCCAGTCCAGCCCGTGGGTCAGTCCCGTCAGTATGAGTGCATGTCTCTCTCACCCCCCTGCAGTGTAATGAATCCCATGTGGCCTCATAGGAATGAAGACCTTGGGGACCCCAAGGGCAATTTCACGCTTGCAAAGCCAGCTTTCAGCAAAAGCCACAGAGAAACTCGAGTCAGAAGCCAGTCCTCTAATCCAAAGAGGCCTTGCCCAGCAGGCTCAGCTGACCCAAGGGCTACAGATGGAGCCCCTCTGGACCCCCAGGTTGGGGAGGCTGGGGAGGAACCCCAACTCCAGTTTGCAGGAGGGGTGAGGCCACAACAGGCATGGTTTATTGGAGCAATGTAGATCCTCACAGGAGACCAGAGCTGAACAAGACCTCGGAGGGCATCTAACAACAGCAACAAAGTAAGAACCACAGTACTTGACCTTCACAGAGCTCTTGCCACATGCCAGACATTCTTATAAGTCCAGCTACATTAACACATTTAATCCCTCACGACAAACCCTTAAGGTGCAATCAATTACTAGCCCCATTTTACAAAAGGGGAAACTGAGACACAGAGAGATGATGTAACTTGTCCAAGGTCACACAGCTGTTAAGTGGCAGAGCCAAGATGTAGACCAAAACAGTCCTATGCCAAGTCTACACCCATAACAACTAGTATTCTATGGATCTAAAGCAACTCTCTCATTTTTCAAGACAGGCACGGGGCTGGTAAGGAGCAGTGATCTACTCGAAGGCACACGGGGAAGTGGTAAGCAGCCAGATTTGCCTCCCTGCAGGGGGAGAAGCACCAAAGGCCAAGCCATTCCAGAAGCTGTTCCTTCGAGGTCTCTATCAGGGGGCAAGGAGGTGAACAGTCTCCTCCTGCTACATGAGGCTCAAACCCACTCTCATTGCTAAGGTTGGTCATTTTACAGACACGTGCTGGTTCTCCTATAATCCCAGCAAATCTCAGCTCTTGCGAAGTACCCAGCCACTGTGTGACCTGCCTTGCAGGGGTTACCTCATTCAGCCCACCTAACACCTGTGGAGTCGAAATTATCTCCATTCTACAGGAAGGAAGCAGAGGCTAAGAACAATTAAATACTGTCCCCACTGTCACACAGCTAGTAAAAGATCGAGCAGGAAGCAAACCAGGTAGTCTGATTCCACTACAATTGTACCTCTCAGCCCAGATATGCAGAATCTTAAAAAATAGATATAGGCACCAGCTGTGGTGGCGCATGCCTGTTATCCCAGTACTTGGGAGGCTGAGACGGGAGGATTGCAGGTTAGAGGATAGTGTCAGCAAGTAGTGAGACTCTCATCAACCTAGTGAGACACTGTTTCAAAACAAAAAATAAAAAGGACTGGTGGTATAGCTCAGAGGTAGAATGCCCCTGGGTTCAATCCCCAGTACAAAAAAAAAAAAAAAAATAGACAGACTACCAGTTTGCAGTTTTCATGGCTGTATTATTTTGCGGTACCGGGCATTGAACGCAGGGGCGTTCTACCTCCGCGCTACGCCCCCGGCCCTATTTTTTTATGCTTTATTTTTGAAATCGGGTCTCATGAAGTTGCAGAGGGCCTCACTAGGTAGCGAGAGAGAGAGAGAGAGACAGGGGGAGAGAGAGAGAGAGAGAGAGAGAGAGAGAGAGAGAGAGAGGAGAGAGAGAAATCACGTGCGCGCGCCCGCGCATAATGGCTGTATTATTTTGGTCATGAACCTTATCTTCAAAAGATTTACCAGGAACTAACAGAAGTTGAAAAGGACCTAGCCACTTGCAATTTTGAGACTTCTGGGTTTTTTGTTTATTTTTTAAGGGGAAAATTATAAAACAGGGTTAAAAAACTGGAGTGTGTGTGTATGTGTGTGTGTGTGTGTGTGTGTGTGTGTGGTACTGGTGATTGAACTCAGGAATGTTCTACCTCTGAGCTGCACACTCAGCCCTTTTTAACTTTTATTTTGAAACAGAGTCTCCCTACGTTGCTGAGGCTGGCCTTGAACCTGCAATCCTCCTGTCTCAGCCTCCCAAGTACCAGGATTATAGGTGTGTGCCACCAAGCCTGGTTTGGATAGTATATTTTAAATATTTATGCTGCACCATTTAACACATTTAAATCATAGAGACAAAATGCATTGCAATGTAATCATGCTATTTGTAGGTTATTACAGGATTTGTACAGTGGTTAATTCTTGGTGCTCTGCCAGTGACAGAGTTTGGAAATGAACATTGCTCATAAAGGTATAAGCTGAGTATCCTCTGCTTTCAGGCTCCTCAGTTTTTTTCCATGACCATGTAGAGATAACTCATTGGGACATGATTATGGGGTCCTTCAAGAAGCAGCCTCCCCATCCCCCAGGATATGCCCCACCTCAGACAGGAGTCAGGAAGGGTGAAAGGTCTCCAGGGGTTTGCAGGAGGCCTCCCTCACCTCTTCCAGTCCCACAGTCTCAACACAGGGCCCCAGTTCAGCTCAGGATATCCGCATGCAAGAGGGAGGTAGCAAGCCAGCTGGCAAGGAGGTGCCTTCCTGCCCCTCTCTCCTAGAACTGTGCGCCTCAAGGCAGCCACGCCACGTGCCCCTGACAACCACATTGCAGCATGGGGCCTCCCAGCAAGAGGCTTCCTACTGGTGGAAGATGAGGAGGGGGCTGGAGAAACCACCTGGATGGACCCCTGGTATCCTCACCCAGTTTTCAGCTGAATCACAGCCATGAGCACCTCCTCGACCCAAGGCTGAAAGAGAAACCAAGTTCAGAAGGAGCTAGGGACCCCGGGTAAGAAGCAGTGAGGCAATTTAAAGAAACCAGGAAAACCTAAAGGGCACCCTCAGAGGGACTGGGCTGGCAGAGCCAGGAGCCCTGAGTCCTGGAACTGGCCCCTTGGAAACCCCAGCAGAGCAGCCTGACTCAGACTCTCGGATTAGAAACAGACTCCGTGGAGCTGGGTTTGGAGTGGAATCTTTCTTTCATGCTCAAGAGGCCCCTCTTGGGCCCCTATAAGGAGCCTGCACACAACAAACCCAAACTCTTCACAGCACCCCAAATCTTTCCACCAACTTGACCCCCAACTTGACCTCCTGGTTTGTTCTCTCCAATTCAGCTGGCCTCTGGCCCCCACTCCATTCTCCCTCCTGCCTGGAATGCTAACTGTCCTTGCCCTCCTGGGATCCCCATATTAAGTGGCATTTCCATGTGACTGCATTAATTTATCTCAGTTTGATGTCATGGGCCTGTCCTAGAGGCACGCTCTGTCTCCCTCTGGGTCCTGGGAATTTCTGAAGGGCCAGACGCGTCTCTCCTTCGCTTACACACGGGACCACAGGACAGGACTCTGCTCACAGCTCACCTTCATTTCAAGGCAGCTTCTCCCGAGCCCACAGACCCCAAGGTGGGGGAGATGGGCAACTGTATCTACCCTTTCCCCTCCCCACCCCGCAAGTGGGCATTCCCTTAAGGAAAAGAGTCCAGGCCAAACACACATCTAGCAGATACCTGCAAAGAGCGCCAAGCAGTTCAAAGTCCTTGACGGATGTGTTTTAGAAAGAGCCCTTAGGTATTGTATATTGGTTAGCTTGGAGCAGAGAAAAAAATTGTGGCTGGGACCTGTCTCCCTCCATTAGACTGGCACTCGCAAGGGAAGGGGCCACATCACCCACATCAGACTGGGGCTCCCAGGGAGGGACAGGGACTCGCAGACCCTGTGCTAAATCCTAGATATATAGCCAGGGAAGGCTCAGTGCTTGCAGACTGATTGACCTAAGCAGAAATTGAGGCCTAGATAGGACATGGCTTGTCCCTGGGAAGCTTCACTCTCCCTGGCCAGCTGAACCCAGGATCCTGGATACAGGACCCCATGACACAATCCCCTGCCTCCAGCATGGCTCCTTGCCTGGGATCAGCTGTCCTCCCTCTGGCACCAACTTCCCCATTTCCCAGAAGCCTCGCCACATGCAGCTGGTGGTAAAGATCAGGCAGAAACCCCATCCCTGATCATGATGTGGCCCTGGAGCACCAGCCACTGCAGGCCACCACTGACAGCGGCCAGGCTGAGGTCTGGGCAGGGCGCTGGCTAGGGCTTCCCCTTCAGTCCTGGGGATGCTTCACCACTGGAAGGAAAATCTTCTTCCTGAGAAACCCATGGCCAGGGCCCCTCTCAGGGATGGGGAAGAGAGAGTTCCTAGCCTCAGGAGACTCCTCCTCTGATGGGGGACATAGCCCCGGCCTGCAGAGGCCTAGCCAGAGAGTTGCTTGCTGACCAGAGAGACACAACCTCTGCTGTCAGGTCACCAGTAAACGGTATCTGTCATTGCTGTGGGTAGCTCTGACAACAGGGCTGGAAGCTCACACTTATTAAGCATCTACAGTGGGCAACTGTACAAGGCACTTGGTTAATTATCTCCTCCAATTGTACTGTTTCTGCATGGGTTGTGGGCAGGCGTTTGTGCTCGCCTTCTCTGCCTGGTTGATTCGTTTTTCACTTTGGTGCAGTGTGACCTTGGGCTGTCCAATGGAAAGTAACTGCGTTCTTATCCTTGAAATTATCTTATGGTCACTGAAATGATTGTATCCATCTTTAAAGCATGTATTTGTTGATTGGCTCTCTCCCCACTTTAAAATGCAAGCCCATGCTGGGCGTGGTGGCGCATGCCTATAATCCCAGTACTGGGAGGCTGTGACAGAAGGATTGCAGGTTCAAGGACAACCTCAGCAACTTAGCAAGACCCTCAGTAACTTAGCAAGACCCTGTTTTGAAATAAAAAATAAAAAGGGCTAGGGGTGTGGCTCTGAGGTAGAATGTCCAATAGAAAGGGAATTCAGTATTACTGAGTTGAGAATAGTACTTGGCATCCATTTGTTATACAAATAGGGCCTAAGAGAATCTACAAATCCCTCATATGACTCTAATGGGGGGCACAAATAGTTTCTCTACCACCTCCACTTGATTTTATGTCTGGAGATATTTGAAGACTCATCTATAACTGTAATGTCAAAAAGATAGGGGAGACGATGCTTACTGTGGCTCTGAGCAATGAAACCACAAAATAGGGAAGGGAGGGGCTCCCCACCAAAGGACCGCTGAGATTTGGGGTAGGAATAGATCACCGGGACCGGGAATTACACAGTCGAACTGGAAGCCAAGTGGTTAGAAACAGCTCTGTAAGGTCTTATTGTTTTAAATTATTTTCTTTGACCCCCCACCCTAAATATCTTCACCATAATTCAATCCCCACTCATTTAATTTCCTTTTTCTTCTTTTTTTGGTACTAGGGATTGAACCCAGGAGCATTCTAACTCCAAGCTACACCCCCAGCCCTATTTTATTTTTTATTTGGAAACAGGATCTCATTAAGTTGCTGAGGGTCTCACTAAAGTTGCTGAGGCTATCCTCCAACCTGCAATCTTCCTGTCTCAGTCTCCCAAGTACTGGTATTTCATTTAATTTCCTAAACATGGCTTCAAATAAATTTGGAGTTTCTTTTTCAAAATTAAACCCAACATTCTGGAAGTTTTGATCGAAGGTCTGTGCTGCTGTCAGAGTGAATGAAAACAAGGTCAGGGGGACACGAAGACTTTGCCCAGGTCAGTAGCTAAATGCCCTGGTTGAGTACGGTGTCTCCCTGGATTCTTACAAGTATGATACCTCTACTCCCACAATTACCCTGTGAGGGGAGAGTCCCAGCTGCAGTTTTCAGATCAGGAGTCTGAGACAATAGAAGGGCAGTGAATTTAGGCGACAGAGTGAGCCCTGTCTGAAGGGGTGGCAGAGTAGGGCACGGAGCCAGGCAGGCAGCCCACTTCTCTCAAAGGTGGATCTCCTCCATTTATAAAACAAATGAGACCCTGCCGTGCTTGACTGCAACCCTACTCAGTTCCCTTACAGAACCACCTCCTATAGGACCAGAAAAGAAAGAAGAAAAAGAAAGGAAGGAAGAGAGAATGAGAGCCAAAAAACTGAAAGAAAGAGCAGATCCCACCACCAGAGGAATATGATTAGTGCCAGTCACAGGGAAAGGTGAAGAGTCCTTTGATTTGTTTAGCTCCATGACACCCTTTGGTGTTGTTCCGTCCAAATGCCCAGGCTGCACCCATGAGCAATGTCAGGATCCCACGGTGTGCTCCTCCCCCTTAGGTCCCTGCTTTACCTTTCCTGAAGCACCCGTGCCTCCCACCCTCCCTGCAGTTAATTCTGGAAAATGCCCCAGGAAGTCCCCAGGCTAGCTCAGAGCATGCCCCAGGGGACCACCTGTCGGCCTACGTCCTGAGATGCTTGCTCCTGAGAGATTGACAGGAGCCCGCTGGATCTCATTAATGCCCACTTTAGAAAAGGGCTTTGCTGCCTGGTGACTGATTTGTGCCCCTGGAAGAACCTGATCAGGAATTATTTGACAGGGTTCCAGCATAGTGACTTCATGGAACTAAGAAAACGAGGACCTGAGGTCCATTCTTGGTCCAGCCTTGTGTCCCTCCTGGAGTTAGTAACTTTGGTGTTCATCTCCATGCTGAAGAAGGTTCTTGGGGACCCTTGACACCATTTGTTCCCATTTCATGGGTATGACCTGACCCATGTGAATAGGGAATTGTGACCTGAGCCTCGTGGTTCTGTCTGGTCTGATGGCCTTTCCTTTGTCCCCATGGTGGCTCCACTGATAGTATGGGGAGGCTCCTCACCCTGGCCCTGGATGCCTTCCTGCAGGGGGCTGGGAGCAGACCACCTGGGAGCCACCCTCAGCTTCATTTACAAAATATTAGGGATGAAAAATTGTCCTTACATTCTGGGTGGCATGAGAATTTAAAGGAAGAGAAATTTTCATTTCCTAGCTGAATCTCTGAGATCAGTTTAAGCCAACCTTTAGCTAAAAAGGGCCAAGACCACAAGCTAAATAGAAATGAAAATGGCAGGGAATTTGGGATGGTGCAAGTGCCTCAGACTGTCAACAGTCTTATTTCCTGATCTATACTCATGGAGGTTTAGAATCCTCTAGAAGAAGTAATAGGAAATCGACTTCAGGATTCACTATTACGCAGACCTGGACTCAAGTCTTGGCTGTGACATTTCCTAGTCACGTGACTAGGAGCATATATTGCCTCATATGTGAAAGGCAAGATAATGTTATCAGTGAAGGGACATGGACTTTTGAACCAGACAGACCCAGGTTTAAATTCCACTTTTTTTTTTTTTTTTTTTTTTTTGCGGTACTGGGGATTGAACCCAGGGCATTCTACCTCCAAGCTCCACCCCCAGCCCTATTTTTTATTCTTTATTTTGAAACAGGGTCTCACTAAGTTGCGGAGGGCCTCACTAAGTAGCTGAGGCTGGCTGTGAACCCAGATCCTCCAGTCTCAGCCTCCCAAGTACTGGGATTACAAGTGTGCGCCACCACGCCCGGCTGAATTCTACTTTTTACTACCTGGAGGTTATGAGACTGGAATGGACGGAGCACAGTGGGAGTGGGAGGATGTGTTATGGGAGAAAGAAAGGGACAGCAGTCACATAGAGCCACCAGGCCATGGTAATGACTTTGGCTTTTTCTCTGAATGATCCGGAAAGCCACTGCAGTGTTTTGAGCAGAGGGATCACAAGATCTGGCTCCTGCTGCTAATGAACCACTCTGGCTTCTGGGCTAAAGAGACTGCAGGAAAGTAAGGCTAGACGGAGGGAAACCAGATTTGTAGCACCCGTGATGATCTGGGTGAGAAAAGATGACACCTGGGACCATGGAGTAGCGGTGGAGGCAGTGAGCTAGAGTCTACAGATGCAACTCGAGTCTACAGGATATGCTAGCATGTCACACTTTACCATTATATAATTCGGCAATTATTTTGTAATTATTGTCTATTCCACTAGACTGAGAGTCTATGGGGCAAAAATCACGTGTTTCTCTTATTCTCTGATAAATTTCCTGCACTGGGCTTAGTTTAACAATTGTAGGTAAGGAAGGAATGAAACTGGAGCATCTTTTTGCAAGCTGTATCTGCTGTCCACAGGCCTACAACCTCTTGCCCACCCTCTCTCCTCTGCCTGCAGCTCTCTGACCCCACAGCAAATGCAGGCCAGCTCAAGGAGGGCTGGGGCAAAGCTGCAGCCCTAGACAAAGGGGACTGCGGGAGTGATGTGAAAGCAGAGAAGGAAACACTGGGAGAAGAATGTGCTCAGCCTGCACTGAAGAGCCTCAGGGCCGAAGACAGGAAGGAGTAATGGGAGAGGGAGTGACAGAGAGATGGGGGATGGGGCCCAAAGGACAGGGAAAAGGGCCTGGGCTTTTCCACAGGGCAGCCCCATGGCTAATGTTGGTGCAAATGCCTCTCTGAGATGAGCCCACTAGTGACATCATTCACTGGTAGGATGGGGACAGACTTTACATCAGAAAACCTGGAAGCTGTGGAGCTGGGGGTTTGTGCTCTTCCCTGGGCTCTAATGGTCCAAAGCCTACTTCTAAGCTGGACATGGCTGCACACACCTGTAATCCCAGTACTTGGGAAGCTAAAACAGGAGGATTGGAGGTTCAAAGCCAGCCTCAGCAACTTAGTGAGACCCTGTTTTAAAATTAAAATAGGGCTGGGAGTGTGGCTCAGAGGTAAAATGCCCCTGGGTTTAATCCCAAGTACCAAAAAAAAAAAGGTCTACTTCCAGTTTCCTGTCCCTTTTGTAGCTTGATGGTTCTGGGACAGAGTAGAAATGGACGTGGGTGGGTGGAGATATTGGGATGGAGGGCTGTGAGTTAAACAGCAAGGATAAAGGAGGAGGTGGAGGTGGCGCATGGAAAGGGGGTAGAGGGGGCTGCGAATGTGCTGCAGAGAGAACCAGAAAGAGGACCACAGCTGGGGTCTGAAGAAGTAAGAAGAGAGGGAGTCACACGGAAGAGTAATGCAGAGACACAAGGCTGTCCCTCTTCTGACAGATGTGCCATACAGTCCTCTTTTTAAACTAGTGATCCTCTTGCACCAAGCCCTGGTCATCACCCGTGACCCCTGTCCTCAGCAGGGGTTCACACGTGCTCTTGGACTGTCACAGTGTGGCCGCAGCTCATCCTCACCCCCCATCACAGCTCACCTTCCTACTTGTGCACACCCATGCACAGCCACCTTGCTTCCTCTGCTGCCCACCATAGAAACCCCACACATTTGATTGTCTAACATACATGAATGTGTACACGCACACACACACACACACACACACCTGGGTACCCTTGACTGCTCGATTTACTCTTAAGATCCTAAGTCCTTCCCTGGAATGTGAAGGCCGCCTTGTCATTCTTCTGCAATGTCTGAGCTAGAGAGAAAAAATCCTGGTGATGCTAATTTTCATTTTAGCCCAATATACCTACAAGAACTTTATTCTAATCCTTCCAATGGAATGCCCTCTTTGCTACCTCTGAGCCCTGTTTTTAGATCACTTAATCTGCTCTGAATCTGAATCTCTTTCTTCCTGTCGAGCACCATTCTTCAAAGCCTGTTGAAGGCCTGTCTCTGCCAGAAACATGCCTGGTTAATTCTTCTTGACTCAACTCCTCCCCTGGCCTCCCCTTCTTTCCCCCTCCATCTGCTGCCATCCCAACATCACACATATGAACACAAGCCTGCCAAGGTCTGGGTCCATGTGCTTCGCCCCTACCCTCAATCCATCCACGCTATCCATGAGCTCCCCAGGGAGAGGACAGCATCGCCTTCTCCCTCTGCTACCCCACAGCACCCCAGCCTGGGTCCCACCCAGGAACTACTCAGCCCCGGTGTTTTGCCAGGAGACAGGATTCTTAAGGGCAGAGACTGGAGCAGACTAAGTATATCACATGTTTACCAAGCAACTGTGTGCGGAATGGAGAGGGGTGGGCAGGGTGGAAAGAGAGCGGCTAGCTCAGGGGTACAGGTGCTAGGGTTAAGCTGCTCACCCAGCAGGGCCAATCTCAGAACTTGAGACTACCTACAGGCGGTTGCCCTTGACTGCTCAGAGATTTAGCACCTCTCACTCTAGCAATGAATGAGCTGCCCGGGCTGTTAGTTGCTTTGTCAGCCTTTCTGCCAGGGATACTTTCTGGTGAGGAGAGGAGGGAGAAGAACCTTGAACTCTCGGGCAGGTCACCTATGGGGAAACTCTGGAGTCAAAGGGAACCTGGGTAAATCAAGCCCTGTCCCAAGGGCCACCCAGGGAGGCAGGAGGTCAGAGGCAAAGAGCCAAGAATAGAAAGAGAATGATTTATTTGCTTGCTATCTATTTTTAATATCCCATAAACATGCTATGCTTGTAACCAGGGCCTGCTTTGCTCATAGCTGGGCTTCCAGGCTGGCTCATTCCAGTTGCACCCCAAGAATACCTCAAGGTTATCCCATCAAAGGCACAAAACCCTGAAATCAAGAGAGGCAACAGCTCCCTGGTAACAGGCCTGGCACTGCCCAAGGGCTGGAGTCATGGCCATTTACAAAAGGCCCCAAAGAAAAGAATGAAAAGAGACCAGGGCAGTTTTTCCAAAGAAGTGGGAGAGATGGGCATAGGGAGGAGACAACGGGGGCAGGCTAGGAACGCGTCTCTCCTTTCTCTTCTCCCCACCCCTTCCGTCCACCCACTAGGTGGTCACTGTCCAGGATGGAACTGCAGAGCCACCACCTCCAACAGCCAGGGTACAGAGACTGAGGGATACAGCCATGGTGGGGCATCCGGAAGGGAGGGTGGTCTGCTGCTTGAATTCTTCAACCTGTCCCCAGTGTCACTGGCTCTACAGTGCCCCTCTGTCCGTCCCCTCCTTTCTGGGGAAATCAGGAGGGTTGGTGGGATGATTTCTTGAAGGTTCTTCCTGCTCTTTTGAAGACAGCTGCTGGGTCTGAGGGGTGTTATCAGAACCTCTAGACTGTAAGCTTGTCCCATGTCCCCCAGCTGGTGGGGGAGGGGGACAGTGAAGTTACAGTGGTATGAAAATCCTAATCCCAAGTACAATTGGAATTTTCTAGAATTAAATGTTTACTCTACCGAGGGTCCTTTCACATATATCCTGCACACTACACACACCATACCTTTCTATTTATAAAGGGGAAAACTAAGTTACAGAGAAATAATATGGTACCCAAGCATAGAGGGGGCAGGCAGTCTCCCTTCCAGGAGTCCAGGAAAATCCTCTTCCTGCCACTTCCCTCCCCAAATGAAGGCCACTTAGACAAGACTGCCCCCATTCAAACACTTCTTGGGACTTGTGATGCCTACATGTTCACACTTCAATTAGTAGAATCCAAAACTGAAAGAGAAAGGTTGGTTCTATAAGAGCAGAGAAGGGCCTTTGCTCCATCAAACTTCTTGGGAAGTTGACAGGGAACATGATAGACACATTCATTCCCACAGTTATTTCCACTGAGAAAGTTCTGCCCAGTGACATGGGTAAGATGCATTCATTCATTTAATAAATATGTATCAAGCAAATATGTGCAGTGAGTATCATTCAGGGTACTGAGGTCCTTGTCCTCATAGAGTTTTCCGTCTAACTTACATTTCTGCAGAGGATACAGGCCAAACAAGTGGTCACGATGGAGCGTAACAAAGGAGCTGGTAGAGGACTATCAGGATGTAATGAGAGCGCAGAGTGACACCAACCAAGACTTTGGGGAGGGGAGAAATCTGAGGAGGCTTCCTGGAGAAGTTGGCAGGATGAGGAGTTAGCTAAGTGAAGACAGAGGAAGAGGCAGAAAGAATGGCCTATACAGAGGCTGAGGGGTAGAAGACAGCTGGGCGTCCCAGAGGAGATGAAGTAAGTCCATCACATCCATGATAATTCCTTAAGGCCCCTCCCCAGCAAGGACTTCCCAGATGCTGTTGCACATCAGGCTCTAGACAAAAAGCAGCTCAGCAGCTACACACAACCTAGTAGGGATTTGCTTTGGGGTTTCTTCCTGAATGCAGCAGAAAAGGTGCAGAGAGCTGCTACAACCCCAGCATCAGAAGAAAGGGTGCTCGTGCATGATAAGGTTCATGCAAGCTCCCTCCTAGGGAAGTGGCTGACTGGTCACAAGCACTAAACAGCCTCAGAAGGCTTGTGGGTCTCCTCGTTCTTGACACGGCTCCCCACAAACCCTTCCAGAACAGCAGTCCTCACCCTCAGCCAGCACTCCCAAAGGGCTCTGTCCACTAATGACGGGTCGTGGGGTGGGTGGCTGTATAGAGTATGACACCGAAACTGCTTACATACCACTGCCACATGCTAGGGTGCCCACCCAGGCCCCACCCCTAAACTACCTGCTATCAGGGGCCAGCAAATGATGGCCCACATTCCAGATCCCATCCACAGCCTGTTTTTGTAAATAAAGATTTTTTGTGTGTGGTACTGGGGATTGAACCCAGGGGCATTCTACCTCTGAGCTACACCCCCAGCCCTCTTTTTTATTCTTTATTTTGAAACAGGGTCTCACTAAGTTGTGGAGGACCTCACTAAGTAGCTGAGGCTGGTCGCAAACCTGTGATCCTCCTGTCTCAGCCTCCCAAATACTGGGATTACAAGCGTGCAGCACCATGCCCAGCTTAATAAAGTTTTATTGGAATAGCCATGCCCATTCATTTCCGGCCTATCTACCGAGTGACTCAGAAAGCTGCTAGTTTTGAGTGGGGCCCAGAACAGGAACAGGCTTTGCAGCAGGTCCAAGCTGCCATGCAGGCGGCTCTGCCACTTGGGCCATATGATCCAGCAGACCCTATGGTACTAGAGGTATCAGTGGCAGATAGAGATGCTGTCTGGAGCCTTTGGCAAGCCCCCATGGGTGAATCGCAGAAAAGGCCCTTGGGATTTTGGAGCAAGGCCCTGCCGTCATCCGCAGACAATTACTCTCCCTTTGAGAAGCAGCTCATGGCTTGCTACTGGGCCGTAGTGGAAACTGAACGCTTAACCATGGGCCACCAGGTTACCATGCAACCTGAGCTGCCCATCATGAACTGGGTTCTGTCTGATCCATCAAGCCACAAAGTTGGACGTGCACAGCAGCAGTCCATTATCAAGTGGAAATGGTACATACGTGATAGGGCCCGAGCAGGTCCTGAAGGTACAAGCAAATTACATGAAGAAGTGGCCCAGATGCCCGTGGGTCCTACTTCTGTTATAGTGCCTTCTGTCCCCCAGTGTGAACCTATGGCCTCATGGGGTGTACCATATGATCAGTTGACAGAAGAAGAGAAAGCTCGGGCTTGGTTTACAGATGGTGCTGCACGATATGCAGGCACTACCCGAAAATGGACAGCGGCAGCCC
>PVJS01052459.1:0-13599 GCA_004027185.1 Glis glis
CTGGCCCTGATGACTGCCTGGCCCTGATGGCTGCCTGACCCCGATGGCTGCTTGGCCCCGATGGCTGCCTGGCCCTGATGGCTGCCTGGCCCTGATGGCAGCCTGACCCTGAAGGCTGCCTGACCCTGATGGCTGCCTGGCCCTGATGGCTGCCTGGCCCTGATGGCTGCCTGGCCCCGATGGCTGCCTGGCCCTGATGGCTCTGCTCACCTTGAGATCCCCAGAGATGTTGGCTCCTGCCAGTATGCCAGTGGCCGAGGGGAAGAAGATGGAGAACATTCCGAAGAAGCTGCCGTCGATGCCCCGCCAGTCAGGCACCAAGTTCTGGACAAAAATGTCCCCTGGAAAACCAAGGCCTGAGTCAGGGTCACCTGGAGGGCATGGTCCCCAGATGGGCCCAGCCAGGCAGGCCATCGGTGCCCCCAAATACTCCCAGCCAGCTGAGTGCAGACCCCATCCTCCTGGTACCCACACCATGGGCCAGATTCCAGGACAAACTGTCCCTGTTCCCAGAGCCGTGGGCAGGGCTCCGGACCCGCACATACCCCGGTAGCTGAAGAAGCCCTTGGAAGCCTTGTCCTCGGATGGGGGGATCAGCGTCCCCACCAAGTAGTTGGCAAAGGAGACCATGATGACGAGGAAGAACAGCACCTGGGCCTAGGGATAAAGGGCCACAGAGGGCAGATTGTGACTCTATGCCTCCAGGGAGCTCCGCCCTGCCCAGGGAAGAATTTTCCTGGGGTCCATTAGTCACACATTCATTCATTCATTCATTCATTCACCACCTCTACGCAACCAGCTCTGTCTAAGGAGCTGGGGGTACCATGTTGACTAGGGTGGCCAAGGCCTCTTGTCTTGCTGATAAGAAAGGCAAATTTAGCGTAGGAGCAAGGGGTGGGATGGAACTGGATTGGGGCGAGTTTAGCAGGGTGGCCTGGGAAGGTGTCCCCAAGGAGGAGCTGTTTGAACAGACATGTAAAGGAGGAAAATGGGCTGGGAATGTGGTTTAGAGGTAGAGTGCATGCTTAGCATTTGCAAGACCCTGGGTTTGAGCCCCAGCACCACAAAAACAAAACAAAACAAACAAACAAACAAACAAAACAAATAAAGGAGGAGGATGAGTGAGCCATAGAGTGATCTGGGGGTTTAGTACTTCCAAGGAAGAGCAAGTAGGCATAGCCAGCATAGCTGAAGGTCAGAGAACCACAGAGCCAGGGGAGGCGGCAGGGCCAGGTCCTGCCTAGCTTGTAGGCCCCTTCTGGCTATAACCCAACACTTCCTCCCTTATTTCATTCGTGGTTCTGACTTTTGGCTGAATTCTTGGCTCCAATGAAGATCACACCTCCCAGCTTCCCTTGCAGCTATGTGGCCTGAGCCCAAGTTTTGGCCAATGGGATGTGATGTGTGCAGCTTCCAGCTCGTGCCATAAAGGAAAGGGACAGGGGTTTCCTCTCACCTCTCCTTTCAGCTCACCTTTCCCTCTGCCTGGGCTGGGGACATGGTGATGGTGGCCATAGTGGACCAGGTGGACAAAGGCCACAACCCAGGGATAGCAGGGCTACAGTATGGGAGGAGTCTGGGTCAACCCCCTCGCCCATGGAAGCCACCAGGCTGGCCCTGGACCACATCCACCTGGGCTGTTACATGAGAGAGAATCAAAGCCTCTCTTGTTGAAGGCACCATTGCTCAGGGTCTGTTTGTCATAGCAGCAGAACATCAAGCCTCGCTAATACACATAAGAAGAGGCAGACCCAGGGCTGGAGACTCAGGCTTCTCCCCTTGGCCCCTCTCCCCCAAGTCCTCCTTACTTTGGACTCCCATTCCATGCCAGCCAGGGAGATGGCCAGCAGCACAGTGACAGTGACCACGCCGATGATGCGGATGTCATTGACAGGGTCCACGATGGGTGTGCCGTACTCCTGGGAAAGGGAACAGGTCAGCTGCATGCCGCTTTCTGAACACCCCACTCCTCCAGACCCCTCTACTGCACTTGAGGTACCCCCTGATAGCAAGCTCCAACTCAAGCACTTCTCCCCCACAGATCTCCCATCTTGGCCCTAAAGGGGCCCGCAAGGGGACTTGCAGAAATGGTCTTTACTTGATGTTGTCATCCACAGTGACAGGACTGAGAGATCGGGCCAGGGAAGGAAGATGCGGCCCAGACAGGGAGGAGGAGAGTGGGGCAGGCTACCGGGTTCCCTCTGCCCCGGGTCCAGCCTCCTCACCTGGAGCAGGTCCCGCACAGTCTCGGCGAAGCCCACAGTGTGCATGGCCACACCCACAGCATTGGCAAAGGCAAAGATGAGGCCGATGGAGCCCCCCAGCTCTGGGCCCAGACTCCGGGAGATGAGGAAGTAGGTGCCACCTACCAGGGCCGGAGCCGGGAGCCATGAAACCAGAGGTCAGCAGACAGGGGGCTCGGGGCAGGCAGAGGCTGGGGGAGGGCGGGATTGGGGCCACAAGGCAAGAGGTAACCGAGGCCCCACCCGGAACCCCCAGGAGCAGCCCCATGGGGTGAGGGCAGGGCAGAGCCCCGTTCCCGGGGTGGAGACTGGGGGCTATGGAGGGGACCTGGGGTTCACCTGACTTGACCTTGCCATTGGTGGAGATGGCCGAGATGGAGAGGCCGGTGATGGAGGTCACCATGACCGAGAGCAGGATGATGATCCAGGTCAGCACTGCATGGGGGCGAACGTGAGACCCCAACACGCAGCCGGGACTTCTCCCAGGTGAGGAGCCACAGGGGGTCCTGCTACTAATTCCCCATGTGACTCGGGTCACTCCCCTTCTCCAAGCCCGGGTTTTGTCATCTGAAAGTGGGTCTGTCTACCTCCTGTCATGCGCTGAATAGCCAGGGAGCGTGCGAGCTGACAGGCGAAGGATTTCCTGCTATGAAAGGGAAGGAACCTCTCCTAATAATAAAAATAAGGTGACATTTGCCACATGAGGAGCCCCTCTGGGCACCAAAGCCCAGCTGTTCCTCCTGCATTACATAAACCCCACGATGGCTCTGTGAGACAGGTACAGTGAGCAGCCCCACTTTACTGATGAGGAAACCGAGCTCAGAAAGGTTAAGAGCATAATGCAGAGGTAGTATCTGAACCTGGGCTTTCGGAGGGCAAGTTCCCAACCCACATGCTCTGTGATAGAAATGGCTCAGAGGTTAAGTGACAGGGCAACCTGGGGACTGCCTGGGGCAACCTGGGGACAATCTGGAGACTGGTGTGGCAGGGACACATCCACTGTGTTCCTGCCACACCACCCTCACCTCGGTCACTGCATGGGCCCCAGGCTGTCCAGGGAGAAGCGGGCCTGGCTGTGGCCTCCGCGTACAGGGGCCGTGGAGGTGGAGGACCAGGACTCAGGTGTGCCCTCCCCTTCTCCCCGAGGCAGCACTCACCGATGCCCGCCTGCGCCGTGATCCAGGGGAGCCGCAGGTAGAGGATCACGCCCCAGATGTTGAGCATGCACCGGATCTGGGGGAGAGCGGGGTCAGAGGCTCCCTGGGTGGGCTCTACCCCAGGCCAGACACACAAGTCCCCATCTGTCATGGCATGCATCCAGCTCCCAGGTCGCAGAACCTGTGCTCCACCACTGCCACAGCTCGGGTCCTCTGACGCAGCGGCTCAAGAGGGTGAGATCTGCCTCTCCCCCACCACAGCCAGAGGACAGTCCGCAGGCATCGTCGCCCTATTCCAAGCCAGGGTCCCGGGCCTGCCAGCCCCAGTCTTGGCCCTAGTGGCCAACCGTTGGCCCAGGGCCTGGCCTTAGAAGGAGCTCAGCACATGCTGCCCGCTTAGAACAGAAATCAGAGCTCAGGTTGCTGTGGCTTCAGCGTTGAAATGTAAAGCAAAGCCAGAGGCCGCTGCTGAGCCGAAGTTCCAGGGTGGGAGGGCCTGGTGTGGTCTCATGCCCCACCGAGGCGCAGGGTGGGGTAGGCACATGTGGCCTCACCACCCAGGGTGAGTTCCCAGGCCCTCCACGCTCTGAGTTGCTTGACAGGACCACACCGGGCTCTGGCCAGCACAGTTCAGGAAGGAGATCCAGACCCCGAATGTGACCCTCGGGGGATGAGGGGAGGGCTTGGGTGGAGAAACAAAGTCACAGCCAGTTGACAGCTGGCAGAGTAAGATCAGAACCCGCGGGTCCTGCCTCCCAGAGCGGGACTAAAGCTTCCCCCCGTACCCCACAGGTCCCCTCTGCAGAACCCCATGGTGTCTTTCAAAGTGGAGCTCACTTGATTCTTGACTCTCTGGGGACGTATTCGTGATCAAGGCTACAGTAAACCTTACTCTTCCTATCATGAAGCAGAGTGGAAAAAAATAAAAAACAAAGGAAAAAAAGTTTGTGGATTTGTGAGTTCGGTGCTGCCCTCTAGTGGTTTCTTCCAAGGACGTGCAATTTATTGACTGGTTTGACACTCATTTCCCAGATGAGGAAACTGAGGCCGAGAGTGGTTAAGTAACTTGCTAAGGCTGTACAGAGATATGACCCAAGGCTGGGTCTCAGCCTAGGGCATAAATGGGGGATGGGAAGCCCAAACCAGAGAAAATTTGAGGTCAATGTGCAGATGGGGAAACTGAGGTCCAGACTGGGTCCTGGGTCTGCCCTGGCCACCAGGCCTTGAGGGTCAGAGTTGAGCCTGGATGGAGCTCTGTCTCCCCACACTCTTTCTGGACATCAACCACCCATCTGCACCCCACTCACCATCACACCCTTGACCCAGCCGAAGCGCACGGGCTCCCCAGGGCTCTTCTCGCTGCCGGCGCCCACCTCGTCCTCCACCAGCCCATCTGTCATCTCATGGCTGGGCCGGCTGTCAAAGGCCAGCGCGTGCAGGTGACTGCCTTCCTGCTGGGAGCCCAGAGCCCACAAGTCAGGCAGGCAGGGTGCTAGGGACCAGGTTTCCACATCCCGGCAGCCCCAGGCGCAGCCTCCCAGGGAATGGGGCCTCACGAGGGGCTTTTAAAAAGCCCCACAACAGCGGCAGCGGAAGAGGTGCCATGGAGCCGGCGCTCGGGGTGCTCCTCTGGAGAGCAGTGGACCTGGGGAAGTGACCAGGCAGTCACACAGTGTTGTCATCTGAAATAAGGGTCTCTGTCTACCTTCCGACTTGCTCTGAATAGTCAGGGAGCTCAGGAGACAATATGCAAGGGTCCATCCCCGTAGCACAGGTGATAGAACCCAGGCTCAGAGATGTTAGGTACCTGACTCAGAGTCACACAGGAGGGAAGTGGCCAGTCTTCTCAGATGAGGCTTACCTTGAGGAAGGAGTGCAGGTCGGCCAGCGTGGGCCGGACCTTCCTGGGCTCGCCGGGCAGGGCGCTGTTGGCATAGTGCTCGTAGGAAGGCACCACGTCTATGGTGTTGTAACCAAAGGTGCGCATGTAGAGGGTGCTGCCGTGGGTCAGGTGGCTGGGGTGGCTGCTGTCATAGGCAGCAGGGGGCAGGGGCTCGTCGCCCCCCAGGAGTGTGCTGATGGTGAAGCGCCCGCTGCACAGAGCAGGGTCTCCGGGTGCCTCTGTTGTGGGCAGCTCTGCCATTGTGGCTCTAGGTATCGAGGGAGGGGGCCAGGGTCGGCAAGGACACACAGGTGGCTTTATAGGCTGGGCCCGCAGCAGGGAGAAGGCAAGGAGGTTGGCCCAAACCGCCCACGGCTGGCCAGCAGGGTCCCCACAGGGTGGGAGGTGGAGCGCATGCCCACTGCTGTCCTGCCCACCGCTGGAGCATTGACACGGGCCCCTCCTTGGCCCAGCAGGGTGGGGCTGGCCCAGGGCCACTTGCTGAGTCCTGAAAGGGCTCTTCTGAGTCTGGGGACAGCCGAGATCCCCAGCCAGGACCCAGGAAGGAGCAGTCACCAGAGAGGACCCTGAGGGACCCTATGAAGGACCCAAGAGCTGGCCCAAGGACCAACTATGGCTCTCACCTGATGCAAGTTCAAAAGCCTTTTGTCGTGGTATGATATTTTTATTTATTTAGTATTTTTAATAAATGACTGGTATGAAATTTAAAAAAATGAACATATGTGTAAAAAGAAGTCTATCCTGCTCCAACCTCGGTGTCCCATGTCTTGGGTGTCCTTCCAGAGACATCCTGGTATATATAAGCCATTATGCATAAGTGACCCCAAACCTGACCTGCAGCCACCAATGGACAGACCCCGTGGGGGTCATGCAAGTGCTGCCCAGGGCCCCCCTGCCCGGGATTCTGTCCTGGGTGGACAGTGAGAGGTGAGCTGAGGAAAACTAGACCTCAACGACACACCCAAAAGTTATGATCACTGTGCGCCTTTTCAGACATTAGTTTTTTAAAGGTATCTTCTCAGGTCTCCTCTTAATGACTTGCCCCCTCCTTCCCTGGGCTCCAGGCCCTTCCTCTGCAGGGCTGAGACCCCCCCCCCATGCCAGCTGCCAGTTGGGCTAAAGTCTTGAAGGCAGGGGCTCTAGGCCAAGGCCCAGTCTTGGTCAACTTTCCACCTTCTGGGCAGACTCCTCCCTGGATGTGTGCGGGAAGAGGACCTGTGGGCCCTCCCTCCCAGAGTTACTCATTCCCAAACCTGGGGCCCTTGGGGCAGATCTTATCACCTCTCCTCCTTAAACTGCCAGTCAACTGGTGAAAATCACAGCTGCCCACCATCCCCTCACACCATTCCTGCACACCCTGCCCCCGGGCAGCTATGGAAAATTCCCGATTAAGATCTCATGAAGGAAGTGGTCAGGGCCAGTTTCCAGCGGCATGGGGGTTATGGGCAGATAAGGGTGACCTTGGGCAAGTCACTTACTCCCACTTGGAAAGCCCCTGGCACCTGTCAGCCCTGGAGGGAGGCAGGTGCCACCTTAAGAATCCTTTCCTGACCCTCTGCATCTCCCTGGGGTGGTGGGGTTTAAGCAGGACCCCTGAAAGGGCTTATCGATAGAACAAGCTAAAGGGACTGTCTGGCAGCTTGTCCCAAAGCACAGATCCTGCAAGTAGGGGGCTCTTGGGTTCACGTGGCATTTAATCAATGTGAGAAATGCTCAGGGGTGCTGTTCTGAGGAGGGGGACACAGTGCTGGCCACACACACGCCTGTCTCCCAGGGTTCAGCTTCCAGGAGAAGCCATAGGCCAGGTGGCCCCTAGTACCCGCCAGGTCTGAGATTCCTGTACCATGAGCCAAGCCCTGTGATTTGGCCTCAGGGAGTCTCAGTTCTGCTGGCTTCTATGTGACTTCCAGCAAGTCACCATCCCTGGGTGAGCCTTGGCAGTGCAGGCATCCCCGGCCCAGCCAGCATCGCTCCCCTGGGGAGTGACCCACGCCCCCCAGCCTCCCCGGCTCTCAGGGGGAAGGAGAGCGGGGCAGTCGAGGACCTAGAATACTCAGCGGCCAGGAGACTCCCTAGAAGTGAACACCACAGGCGCAGGGACCGAGTGGTGAGGAGAGGAGGCCTCCTGTCTGCGGCCACAGGGATACCACCGCCCTCAGTGTGCTCCTTCTGTATACCAACCCTGGCTCTCACGGCCTAGGCTGGCAGGCAGACTGTCAAGGAGCTCATGCGACCGTGGGCACTGTGAGGTCTGCGAGACCTGGCCAGAGGAGGTTGAGGATAAAAGAACTCCAGCAGTGGCGGGAAAAGGCTCCTGACCATCCCCCAGCCCCAGCCCCATAAATCTACCTGTCCCGGCCTGCAGCTAAAACCACCATTCAGAGGACTGCGTGACTGTTTGCTCTCCCTCCCTCCTAATGCCCCACACGAAGCCCCGAGTCTATAAGGAAGGGGCTCCTGACTCTTGTGGACTCTCCCGGTCAGCTGCCTCCTCCCAGGTTTTATCCCTCAATAAACTCTGTTCCTGCTGTCGAGCTGTGCCCCTCTTTTACCCCATATTCCCCCAACACAACTGGCCAGAGGAGGAGGGGAGCTGCCCAGGAGAGGAAGAGGGGCAGGGAGGGGACACAGGGCAAGGACGAGGGAAGCTGGGGGACGGCTGGTCACGCCAGGGAGAAGGTGGGTGGGCCTTGTGGGTGGGCACCCAGTGCTGTGGGAGGAGGGAAGAAATGGTGGGACATGAGGCTGAAAGGGGACTGACTGTTTCTTCATTGCATACATTTATTGAGTGACTACTGCATACCACGCCTTGTGCTAGGCAAAGGAGACCTCACAGGGAGTAGGACAAAGACCCTGCCCGCCAGGAGCTCACATTCTAGTAGGAGAGACAGACAATGAACAAGCAATTGTTATAATACATTTAGTGATAAGTGGTATTAAGAAAACAAAACTGTTTCTTAGGAGGACCATTAGGCCTCTTTAAGGATGGATAATTTGAGCCAAGCTCCAGTGGTGAAAAGGAGCCACCACATGCAGGCAGGTATTCGGGGGTTCTGGACTGAGGGATGGCGTGTGCGGAGGCCCTGCAGCAGGAGTGTGGCTGGGACGTCAGTGGGAGCAGGGAGTCCGGTGTGACTGCAGCAGAGGGACCAGGGAGACGGGGCATGAGACACAGAAGAGGGGACATGGCCTTGTAGGCCAGGGTGAGAAGTTTCATATTGTTATGCGATGGTCAGATTTTTTATTTTATTTTTTGGTGTTGGGGATCAAACCCAGGGGCATTCTACCTCCGAGCTACACCCCCAGCCCTATTTTTTATTCTTTATATTGAAACAGGGCCTCACTAAGTTGTGGAGGGCCTCTCTAAGTAGCTGAGGCTGGCCGCGAACCAGTGATCCTCCTGTCTCAGTCTCCCAAGTACTGGGATCACCACGCCCGGCTTTATTTTTATTTTGATACAGGTTCTCCCTAAGTTACTGAGGCTGGCCTCAAACCTGCGATCCTCCTGTCTCAGCCTCCCAAGTACTGGGATGCACCACTACACCCAGCTCAGGTTTATATTTTTCAAAGATCACTCTGGCCGCGTGTGAAGCTGGACTGAGGGAGACCAGCTGGGTCCTCGGTGGGTGTGCAGTGGTGGCAGCCCACCCAGGCAATGCCTGTGGGGACCAGGACAGTGAGGCAGAGTTCACAGAACCAGCACGTGGATTCATGTGGGGCAGGGGACAGGGAGGACCCCATGGAGGAAGTGGGGGCATTGTTCCTGAGTAGAGAACCCTTACAGGAAGGGCCTCGAATGCCAGGGAAATGAACCTAGCTTTTGTCCTGGGGTATCGGGCTTTCTCTGTTTCTGGAAAGCTGAGGGCAGCCGTGTGGTAGACACACAAGGCTGAAAGAAACAGGGCCAGGGAGGGCGGGGCGGATGCTACAGGAGCATCCAGGCAAGAACAGAGGACCGGACTGCATTCACACGTGAGCCTCTAACATGATGATTCTGGGCCCTGCCTGGGGTTGTATGGGCCTGAGCGGAGGGAGGAGAGGGGCAGGCATTGGTATTTTTTAAAGCTCCCCGGGTGGTTCCGAGGAGCAGTCCGACTGGGATCCCCTGGGCTACAGAGAACGATCTTTTGCACACAGTCACCCACCCCACCCTAGCCCCGCGTCCTCGCGTCCGGCCAGGTCCCACGAGGCTCGCCTGGAGAGGGTAGGTATGATGCAACCCTGGTGTCGTGAAATAGCCGGTAAGAGGATGCGCTGCTCGTCGGCCTGATTCACAACACCAGCTGCAGCAACGATACCAGAACTCAGTCGGCTTCCTCGTCCGGGGCGTGGCTCCTCTGGTTTTGAGACAGTGACAAGCCCGTGCAAAACCGTCCCCAACCAATGGCTGTCCCAGGCCAGAGCGGCACCTGGGCTGAGGGCTGTGAACCAGGGAAGCTGGGTCTCTGCCCACGAGGGGCTCACAGACTTTACTGCAGGGAAGACACAAAAACCTGCACCGTGCAGGAGTGCGGGAAGACCTGGAAGCCCGGGGCTGGGCTGCTCCCTCTCCAGCACCCAGGACTGAGAAGGTGGGGTGTGAGCACGTGGGTGTGTTTACTTCAATTCTGGTCCTTCTACCTGGGCAATGTTACAACAGTTGGACACTAAAGGACCTTGAAGCTACAGACAACTAAAGCAAAAAGGAAATAGGAGGAAGTTAAGACATTTTCATTGTGAAAGGAAGGATTCCTGGTTCCATTTTCTTCATGGATAAACTTAAAAAAAAAAAACCCAAAACCTATTTAGCCAACATTCATCCCAGAAGTAATTGTAGATGTTGATAATATATTAGACACGATGCAGCTATTATGCAGGACAAGGTATGATCACTGTTCTCAGGTATATGCAGTTTGTCTGAGGAGTTAAGACCAACAATAGCCACAACTCCAGACATAAAAGCATAAATCCCTAGATAAAATGCTACATGAGTTCAGAGAAGGGATGACTTCCTCTGGTTGAGGCAAGGGTGGAGTAAGGTGTTTGAAAAAGCAGTTAGAAGCCGGGCGTGGTGGCGCACGCTTGTAATCCCAGTACTTTGGGAGGCGGAGACCGGAGGATCCGGGTTCGTGGCCAGCCTCAGCTCTCTCTCTCTCTTTCTCTCTCTCTCTCTCTCCTTAGTGAGGTCCTCCACAACTTTGTGAGACCCGGTTTCAAAATAAAGTATAAAAAATAGGGGCCGGAGGCATAGCGCGGAGGTAGAATGCCCCTGCGTTCAATCCCTGGTATCGCAAAAAAAAAAAAAAAAAAAAAAAAAGCAGTTAGAATGAAGCAAAAAAAAAAAAGTAATCATTTAAGAGGGAGAGAGCCCAGTGTTATCTTGGAGCTTCCTGGTGGTCAAGGCAAAAAGTGGAATCATGATCAGTAGCCACTATCTGATAATAGAGTGATAGTTATTATTTTTTTCTTTCTCTCCACATAAAGAAAATAAATCTCCACCCACCCTTTATCCCTCCATTCAGGCTTAGCCAGGATTTCCAATACAGAGGTGGTCTGAGCTCAGCCCTGCTGCATCAACACAAACTGAAGCAGTAATTGTAATAAAAGTTCAGTTTTGCAGTTAACAGATTAAAACTCTATGTTCCTCCACCTTGATGACTGCCCATGTACTCTCCAAGAGAACAAGGAGCTGAACCATTGTCTCCCCGCCCCACCTTTCATCTAAACAATACCTTTAGCTTTTTTTTTTTGTGTGTGTGGCACTGGGGATTGAACCCAGGGGCATTCTACCTCCGAACTACACCCCCAACCCTGTTTTATTCTTTATTTTGAAAGAGGGTCTCACTAAGTTGCAGAGGCCCTAAGTTGCTGAGGATGGCCACAAACCCGTGATCCTCCTATCTCAGCCTCCCAAATACTGGGATTACAAGTATGCACCACCACGCCCGGCTCTACTTTTAGCTTTTCTTTCTTTTTTTTTTTTTTTTTTTTTGCGGTACCGGGGATTGAACCCAGGGGCATTCTACCTCTGCGCTACACCCCCGGCCCTATTTTTTATACTTAATTTTGAAACCAGGTCTCACAAAGTTGCGGAGAGCCTCACTAAGGAGAGAGAGAGAGAGAGAGAGAGAGACAGGGAGAGAGAGAGACAGGGAGAGAGAGAAAGAGAGCTGAGGCTGACCACAAACCCGGATCCTCGGGTCTCCGCCTCCCAAAGTACTGGGATTACAAACATGTGTCACCACGCCCGGCTACTTTTAGCTTTTCTGATGGTATGGAAAACTTTTTTTTTAAGCAATAGGGCAAACATAATAATTCTGTCCAATTTTTAATTCCACAAGTGTGTTTATAACCAGAATACTCTTTTATGTGGTGTGTGTGTGTGTGTGTGTGTGTGTGTGTGTTACTGGAGATTGAACCCAGGGGCATTCTACCACAGGGTTCACTCACTTGCCCAGGCTGGCCTCCAGCTTGCAATCCTCCTGCCTCAGCCACCCAAGTACTGGTTAAGTACCCAAGGCATGTGCCATCGTGTGTGGCTTAACCAGAACACTTTTTAATGGACTGTTTTGGAAACTAGAAGCCCATGACCTGTTCCTGCAGCAGGGGTGGGGCCTAGAATATCAGAGCCACTTTTAAAAGCTCAGCGCCCCTCCCCACCCCATCCCAAGCTGGGCCTGGCCCTGGCCACTCAGGCAGTTGGAAGCTGTGAGCCTGGCCGGGCTCTTCACCACCTACTTTATGCTCAGTGCGCTTTAGTTTCATTGTCTGGCAATTGGTTAATCCCACCCACTCAATGGGCTTTTTCATAATCAAGAGGGGGGACTTGTGAAAGAAGCATTTTTGGAGGACAAAGCTCTGCAAATATAAATAAATAAATTAATTAAAATTTTGTTTTTGCCCTAGTGCTTTAGTTACCAGAAAAGAAAGGTGGGAGAAAACCAACTCGACCTTGACTAGTTTAAGATAATGCTTTCTGATAAGGACGGCTGCTAGGACTTGTTTAAAAAAAAATTTTTTTTTTTTTTTGCGGTGCCAGGGATTGAACCCAGGGGTGTTCTACCTCTGCGCTACACCCCCGGCCCTAATTTTTAAACTTTATTTTGAAACCAGGTCTCACGAAGTTGCGGAGGGCCTCACTAAGTAGAGAGAGAGAGAGAGAGAGAGAGAGAGAGACAGGGAGAGAGAGAGAGAGAGAGAGAGAGAGCTGAGGCTGGCCTCGAACCCGGATCCTCCGGTCTCTGCCTCCCAAAGTACTGGGATTACAAGCATGCGCCACCACACCCGGCTAAATTTTTTTTTTTAAGTGGGACATGGTGAAGAGTGGGGACAAAAGAAGCTCAGGATCAGAAAGCTGAGACCGGAAGGGAGCTGGCTCTGGTTGTTTGCAGTCATCAGGCTCAGGCTTTCACAGAAGCTGTATGTAAAAGCAGAGAATTCTAATTCATAGTCAAGTGCTCCCAGATACAAGAAACAAGCTGCTCATGCCTTACCACCTCAAAGCAGGGATCCTGAGGGGCTCCTGCCAGGGTCACCTGGCACCCGGGTGCAGATGCGAGATGACACTCAGCTCTGGCTGCATTTATGCTACAGCGGGGAGAGGAGAGGGGTCTCTGCTCCAGACTGGGGCCGCAGTGGACCTGGGAGCTCTGGCTGGCTGCGGGTACTGCAGGGTACAGAGACCCCGGCAGCAAGTTTGAGAGGCTGCATGTGGAGCAGAAGTAGGGTTCTCACCCCCGGGAGTTCACAGCTCACAGCAGCTCTGTGTGCCCCCGTGAAGGCAGGCATCTGCGAATGTGGACACAGGAAGGCTGGGACAGCCGGACACCAGGAGAGAGCATCTTTGATCTAGACCCAAGAATTCAACCCAAGTTGTCAGATGTTCATTTGGTTGTGAAATCCCTGGAAAAATGCCATTTATACTAGTTAACCACCCAACATCAAAAACCATGTAGGTGGCAGTCTTTGACATTTATGGGGACACAGTGGGCCAAGGCATGGTGCATTTTTCATAACCAGATAGAATTTTCTTCTTCCTATTAGTACATCCCTGATATTTTATGAACAACGATGTTGAGGAGTGGGGAATGGGGCTCTCCACATTTAGAGAGGACAACAGGCCTACCTCATCCCTCCCTGTGTTCAGTCCCAACAAGGATTCTTGACCTTGGCAGGACATGAAAACCACCCAGGGAGCTTTCGAAAAGCACTAATCAGTGCCTGGCCCCTCTCTAGGCTAATTGAGTCAGGAGCTCAGGGAGCGGGGGCATGGGAATTAGTAATTTTTTTTTTTTTTTTTTTTTTTTTTTTGGGTACC